>VZSZ01002219.1:47490-71445 GCA_013398815.1 Ibidorhyncha struthersii
TCTGCCGAGGGCTCATCTCGCCCTTGTGCCATAATGGAGTACAGCCGGGGGGCTCTGGCCGGTCTGAGTCGGCTCTGCCAGGCGCCACCCTCCTCCTCCTCCTCCCTGAAGTCCAGGGGAAGCCATCCGGCCTCTCCTGGGTTGTCACTGCGAGAACAAAACCCTCCGGAGGGGAAAGTCTCCGAATCAAAATCTGAAGGGGGAAATTGTAGCTTGAGCAGTCACAGTCCCACAAAGGTGAGGAGGGGGGGAGCATTCCCAAGAAACCAGCACGGAATGGCAGCTTTGCCTGCAGAGGGACGCTGGCGATGAGGTCGAATCAGTGCTGCAGTCCCATAAACAGATAACTTAAACCGTACCACCTGGGAGCTCCTGGGAGCTCTCGTAGCCTTAAGAATAAGGGGAAGTGTTTCAGGTTTATTGCTAATTTCTCCATTGTCTCTTACGTTCACAGAACTCACAAACCCGACCATTGCTCTTTTCATTTATACGCATAGGAAAGTCAAATGCGGAGTTGTAAAAAAGTGTGTAGAGTTTGGGAATTGCTGCTGCGGGAGAAAATCCGAGGGGCAGGTGCTGCGCAGCTCCTCGGTGCAATGGTTGTGCAGCCCTCCCTCCGTCCCGACGCAGCCTCGCGCGCTGCCTGGGCGCAGAGCTCGCTCCTCCTCGGCCGTCCCCCTCCTCTGTCTCTAGAGAAGGCGATTTATAACCGGCCCCGCGTGCACCTGGGCCAGATCAAGGAGATTGAGCTCGGTCACCAGGGGCCTTTCCACAGGGGCACAGTAATGGCTCGTAGCAGCTGTGAACTGCTCGCTCTCTCTGGGTAAGGCTCTGTGTTACTGCCCACGTGTGAATAGCTGCCGTTTCTGGAGCTGCGCAAGCTAAAATGATGGCAAAGCAAAGTTAATGAACACAATTTCACCCGCCGCCCCAGGAGGCTGTAAATGAGCCGGTATCTGGAGATGTCGGCAAATCCCCTGCTGCACTTTTCCAGCCTGTCCCGTCCTTTATTTGCTCTGCCTGAGAGGCTGCGGGGTTGTGGGTTGTTTTTTTTCTCAGATGGCTTTTTCTTCTCTTGCAGCGAGAATGAGGCGTTGTGGAGGGAAGTGGCCAGCCTGAGGCAGAAGCATGCCCAGCAGCAGAAAGTTGTCAATAAGGTAAATCCCGGTCTTCAGACGGAGGGATCGGGAGGCTCTTGTGTGCAGTGATGTAGTGACCAGGCTGGACGCTTGCAGGGTGGGTGGGATGCAGTGGCATTAATTACGCTTAAGAATGATTTCGATCACTGTGTTTTCTCCCTCTTACCGTGAGATTGTGGAAATCCAGCGGGGAGAGGCTAAATTTGGGCTGGCAGCGCTACAGCACAGAACCCACTTGGCTGCCGTGGGACGGTCTTACCCTTAGCCTTCACCTTTGTGCTTGGAGTCGGGGTCAGCGCTCTGCCGCGTTCCCCTGTGCCCAGCTCTGGCGCCGCTCTGAGCACAGGGACCGCCTGGTCCCGCGGCTCCTTCTGTCCGTGCTCATCCAAGGACTGTGCACACCGTAACAGCTTTTCCCTTTTTCTCCTCACAGCTTATCCAGTTTTTGATTTCATTGGTGCAATCCAACCGCATTCTCGGGGTGAAGAGGAAGATGTAAGTCTGCGTTTCTGCATCCAGATAAAGATTCCCTGTCTGAGAGTAAAGAGAGGATGGGCAGAGTGGGTCCCCCACATCTCGGTCTCCTGTAGCAGCTTTGCCAGAGGGGTAGGACCGGAGAGCGGTCGATGGGATCACGCGAGCCTGCAGCCCTTGCCCCAGCCAAAACCGGCTAACGCTGCTCCGCGGCTGACACCGAGAAGGGTTTGCCATCCAGGGCGCGTAAGCCCCTGCAGAACCTTCGTTATAGCTGAGCACTGCGCTGTGGGAAACGGCTGCTGCCCTGTGGCAGCACGCACCGCGAGGGCTGGGGTCTCGCCCTGCTGAAACAGCCTCTTGGCACTGCCGCCATAGCTCTGGCGTTACACCGAAAAGGAAAAGTTGGACCATCCAGCCCGGCCTCGCGCTGTCGCAGGCTGCTGTGACGCCTTCGCAGACTAATCGAGCCTGTCCTCAAAGGGGCCGTGGCTTGTTTTGCCCCTTCCTAGTTGTGCTGGATGACCAGTCAGCACTGAAGTACCGTAAGCGATTAAGAACAATCCCAGGCTAATTTGTTTTGGCCGGTTAATAGTGACTCGGTTTTGTCCCAGGATTGTCCCCTGGCACAATTGCTTTTCCCTCCTTAGCTTTTACAGATGCTTCTCCTGTTGTCTCTCATCTGACCCCCCGCTAGGCTGAGCTCGCCCAGCTCTTCCAGTGCCATCCTGTGAGACGGGCTCCTCGTCCACCTGATTTTTCGCACGTGTTCGCATATGAACTGGCAGATACTCTCTTGTGTGCCTGTTCCTGCCCCCACCTTGTCCCGTGTTGCCCGTGGAATTGCGAGGCTGTCCTTTTGTGTTTGAACAGTGCCCAGCAGCACCATATGGCAGACAACACCACAGCAGGCTTGATTATTATTAATGAAGATAGTGGTTTATATGGTGATAACGTCCAAGACATGCTGAAATGATTTATCTTGTAAGGAGAAAGAGGTTTCTCCACAGTACTCGAGTGCATGAAAAGGGCCCCAGACGTGGTTGTGTCACAGCTGACCACAAGTAATCCATCTTTGGAGCAGTTGGCCATGGAGGAGTGAAGCCAAGCAGAGCACTGACAATACAGCCCTGCGGAAGGGGGTGACCGGGGTCTATAAAGAAGTCCTCTGAGGCCTGAGGTTTTGCATCTCTGCTCAATAGACTTGCAAAGCGTAGCCCAGGGGCTGGTCACGGGGGCTGGTTGTGTTTCCCCGTGTCGTGGCGCTGCCACTCTGCTGTCGTGACACGACCACCCTCCCATGGCCACTAGCCCCTCCGGGGCACCTGGGCCTGGGGTCGGTGGCGCGTTGGCCTCTCAGGCGGGTGCAGGTACCTGGTTCTGGGGTGGGGGCGGTGGGCTTTGCCGGGGAGAGGTGGTGCCCGAGAGCCGTTGCCGGCAGCGCCGTAACTCCTGTGGTGGTTGGGAATCTCTTGCAGCCCCCTGATGTTGAACGACAGCAGTTCAGCACATTCCATGCCGAAATACAGTCGCCAGTACTCCTTGGAGCACGTCCACGGCTCATCCCCATACGCAGTAAGTACACCGTGCACGCCTGGCCTTGGAGAGGGGGACAAGGACACAGCTTCGCAGGGAGGGACCCGTTTTAGGATCTTTTCCAGCTGCTCTTGCCTTTGTACAACCATTTGCTCACCGCCTCTTTGTTTTGTTTGGCAAAGTATTCTAAGGTGGCAGCTGCATTCCAGCTTAGCCAACGGGGAGAGAGCTGTTAACTGGTAATTCTCCATGATGGTTGGGATGGGGCCAAGGATTTGGCTTGCAGACCAAGCGAGGAGTTATCTGAATTCCACTGAAAGCAGAGATGGGTGGAAGTGGTGCCTTCTTGCTTAGCTTGCATCTGCTGACTTGGTCCATGTTTTGGTTTTGTCACACACAGAATGCACCTGGTGTCAGTTAATGCCTGCTAATCGTTTGCTCACATTGCCTAATTAACATGTGACTGTGTATGGTTAGCGTTATTCCCTCCAAAGATGACTGCTTTTGGTCAGGGAAGGTGTTGTGGGTCAGGGCCTGGCTGAGACACGGACCTGAAGTAGCAAAGACCCGAGTGGTGGGAGCTGACGTGCATCCGGGGAGGTAGGGAGCAAGGTGGGAGGAGCGGCGCAAAGCCAACCGGTGCTCGTGCACAGAATGGTCCCCAGTGTAGGTGAGGTTGTGTCGCATTAAAGCCCTGAGATGAGAGGGCAGGCGGTAGCTTTCGAAGTGAAGGAACCTCCCGCAAGACGTCGTCAACGTGTAGTCCAGAAGAAACGAGTCTGTAGTTGGATGTGGACGTTGGGCAGACCTTGGCCTCGTTGCGGTGGCTGAATGCCATTCCTGCCTGGCTGCGGGGTGCCCCTCACGGGGTGCCTGCAGGAGGCGGCCTCGCAGCGACGCCGTCTTCTAGGAGGGGTCTCTGCACAGGGGTGCTCTGGACTGTCCTCCAAATTGCTGCTGGATCCCAGTGAATCCTGAGGTTTTGTCTATACTCTCCCATCCTTTCGATGTGCTGCTTCCCCTGACTGTTCAACGGCCGGTGAACACAAGGACTCTCTTCCAAACCCACTAAAGCTGTCCCTGAATCCTCTTCCGGATGAGCGACAGACTTGCTCCCTGGCCTGTGCGTGTTGAGTCTGCTCGGCCTCGGAACCAGCGGAGGGGAGCGGGGTCGCTTACGCTGCTATTTCCCTTCTGACCTGATAGCTGCAGTGTGCCTGCACGTACACCCTGGTGTCCTGACACTGCACGATGCTTTCAATGCTGAGAACTGCCCGTCTTCCTGCCCTGCAGGTCTCAAACTGTGGGCTCCGACTTATCACGGGGACGGGAGGACTCATCCCGTGCCCCAGGAGCTGGAAAGCCGCGTTCGTGGCACTCCCTGAGCAACCTGGCTGGCTCAGCACTGCCAGCCGACAGGAGAGGTGTGACACGCTTGGTCACTGGTTGCTTTTAATCATCTCAGACCTATGAAAGATCATCCCAGACCATCTCAGGTCCATGAAATCCCAACACCTTGACCCGATTGTTTTCCTTTTAGGTGCTCTGTTTGATCTGGTTCATATCAGTGTGTGCCCTGGGAAACTGCACCACTTAAATTCGGGGCGTCTCTCTTGGTCTGCAGCACCCCTGCTTGCCTGGCGTGGGAAAGCCGGCGGGTGTTTCGTGGCCGAAGCTGTTGCTTGAGTCAAGATTCTTCTTTTATACTGATGCTCTGGCAACGCTGTGGTCCGGGAGCGGGGCTTTACAGCTGGGAACGTAGCTAAGCTTTCCTATCGGCTGTTTGTAGCAAAATAAAAGCCGTCCCCCGTTCCAAGCTACGATGCTGCCCGTGCTGCTGCAGGGACGTCCTGTTCGGGACAGCGGGTTCAAGCCGCTGGCCCCTGACGTCGAGCTGCCCCGCTGTGCCAGGGTGATCCCGATGAATTTTTTAGCAGGGAACCAAAATAGTTAAGCCCCATTAAAGAGCTCTCCTGCAGTCAGACCACCCTCTGTGGCAGCTCTCTGTTCCCGTTCCAGCTCCCGTCTAATCCTGTGATCTCTTGTTTTTTTAAAAGTGCCTTTATTCTTGCGTGCAGCAAACGCTTACACAGAACCACCGGGAGCTCTTCCAGGTATCACCGGACTGTCCCAATTATGGGAATCACAGGTGGTCATCCTTTCTCATGCTTTCGGGTGTGTGATTTTCAGCTCCAAAGAGAACTCAGAAGGGGTAGTTGGGCAATGTTTCAGAGCGAGCTGCCAACAAGTGCGCTGGCTCTTGACGCAGCTGTAGCCCCTGCTTTGACAGGGAAAAAAAATAATGGTGTTTTCACAAGGAGACGGTTAACGTGGCTTCAGACCTTTGTGGGGGTGAGGCATGTGTAGTCCTGACCTCGACACAGCTGAGATCGGTCCCGCGCCACTCATCCGGACTCGATCTCACACCGCTGCTGCCAAGTAGCAGCTCCCTCTGTACCCCGGTGATTCTGCGTCGGTGTAACGACCACCACATCACCGTGCCCTTTTTCGCTCAAAAATGCAACCTCAGGCTCGCAGAAACGAGGAGTAGCCTGGAAGTCGTGGTCCAGAGGAGGCACCGTGGTGCGTTAGGAGGACGGCGTGCTGTCTGCACGCTCCTCGGTGCACATGCTGGGCGCAGCTGGCGCTTCGGGTTTTATAGACGTTTCGCATCAGTGGGTGCCTGTTTTATCAGTGAGCACAGCGCCGGGCAGAAACGCTCCCGCTCGCAGCACAGGTCCGCTGGGCGGGAGGCTGGTGTGTACGGAGGTGGGGATCCGACCTCTCCAGGCAAGCCTACGGGCAGAGAGTCTGCAGAGCATCCCCGCGTGTCCCCGAGTACCACCTGGCGTGCAGGGAGATGCAATTACGTTTGGTTATTCGTTTTAATTACGAGGGAGCTGAGGGGGCGTATCCGCACTGGGGTCTAGACTGAGCTTAAGCGGCGATCAAGAAGGTTAACGTAGCGCTGGTGTGAGCCAAACTACAGTGCGTGCTGCACAGGCGAGCGTTAAAGGAGAGACGGTTAAATATTTACCTGCAGGTAAGGAAGGAGCAGGGTCTTCTCGGGGTACCGCTCGGTGTGACCACCGCTGACTGTCAGAAGTGTCAGGAGGTGGCTCAGAAGGAGGAGAGCGGGCGAGTTCACGGGTCAGCTCGAAGCTAAGGGCAGCTGTGAGAATCTGAGCGGAATCTCTTACCCTCTATTCTCCTCGTCCCCCGTGGTTTTCTGACTCCTGGGCGCGTCTTCTAATCTGCGGTTTGCTTTGCATGCTGGACCGACACACAAAGAGCAGAGGGGGATCAGGTTCACTCACACGTCTCAATTAGTTTGCTCCTTAGTGAGATTGATACCAAAATGCAATCATTCCACATTGCTGTTACCAGTGTGGGAATATATCCTGCGTCTGTAGGTCTCAGCCATAGCAGTTTCAGCTTTCATTTAAGAAAAAAACAATGGAGTTTAGTGGAAGGGGAAAGCTGAAAATCTACACTTCTGAAAACCTAAGTGTTGAGTGATCCTGAAAAAGAATCCAGTATTTTTACTTTCTAATTTCCATTATTTCCAAGAAAATTAAGTTTACAGAACAGAAATCCCAATTTTACTTCTTTTAGTAGCGCTTTGGGTTGGCAACAGTGTATTTCTAGGCATCCTGTGGAGTCCCACATTGCCTTCGCCCTTGGGTGGGTCAGGATCTTGGACTGTTCCGACGTGCCTCCTCCCGCTCCATCTCCCATGCGTGGGACGGCGTACGGTACACGCCTGTGCTTCACACCGCGAATGCTGTGATTGTCATTTCAGGCTTCTTCCCCAGCATATAGTGGCTCCAATCTGTATTCCCCGGATTCTTCAGCCAACTCTGGTCCCATTATCTCTGACGTGACCGAGCTAGCCCAGTCCAGCCCGTCGGCATCTCCCAGCGGCAGTCTCGATGAAAGGTATGCTGTTGCTCTCATAAAATCTCAAGCTGTCTGCATAGGGAGAGTGTGTTTCCCAATGAGCTCAGGACTGTGTCCCCCTGCTGCGCTCCGGGGAGACCCCCCTGCAGTGCTGCCTCCAGCTCGGGGGCCTCAGCACCGGAGAGACATGGCCCTGGTGGAGCGGGGCCAGAGGAGGCCCCCGAGATGCTGGGAGGGCTGGAGCCCCTCTGCTGGGAGGACAGGCTGGGAGAGTTGGGGGGGGTCAGCCTGGGGAAGAGAAGGCTCCGCGGAGACCTCCGAGCCCCTTCCAGTGCCTAAAGGGGCTCCAGGAGAACTGGGGGGGATCCTCCCCTGGATCAGGGAGGGGAGCCATGGGACGAGGGGGAACGGTTTGACACCAAAAGAGGAGAAATGGAGATGAGATCTGAGGAAGAACTTCTCTCCTGTGCGGGCGGTGAGCCCCTGGGGCAGGTTGCCCCGAGAAGCTGTGGCTGCCCCATCCCTGGAGGTGTTCAAGGCCAGGTTGGACGGGGCTGGGAGCAGCCTGGGCTGGGGGGAGGTGTCCCTGCCCGGGGCAGGGGGGGACTCGATGGCCTTTGAAGGTCCCTTCAACCCAAACCATTCTGTGGTTTGGTCCCGTTTACCTTACCAGGACTTCACAGAAAGTTGGACCTATCCCTCCAGGGTTGTCTCCTTCAGAACACTGCCATCTCAGCAGATTTTCGTTTGGTTGGTTGGGTTTTGTTCAGCTTTAATTCTGTTTTCCAAACGACAGTCACTCCTCTGCCTGCCCTGTCTAGTGTGAACCTGCCCGGGGGGGGGTCACAGTTCGGTTTCCACAAGGAAGCCCTCGTCGTTGGCCTGTGCTCTGTCCTGTGAAATTCCCGACATCCCGGGCGCAGGGTTAGCTTTCCTCTGCCCTTGCAAACTTGCTGCACAGAGGAGGAGGTGCAGAAAGCAGCTTCATTCCCAAGTAACTGAGAATAACAGTGACAGCTCTATCCCAAACAGCACAGGTGAAGAGGCTGAGAATCTGTAGGAAATACCGGTCTGCCAGTGCCCAGCAGCAGCGCTCTCAACTCAGATTTACAGCCCCGAGCAGCGGTGAGGGCTGTCCTCGGATGCCGTAGGCAACACTCAGCCTTGTGTGCCTCTGCCGACGCCGTTCTGCATCAGCGATCGCCCCTCAGTGTGGCACGCAGCCCTCACTCCCCGCAGCCCCGCTCCCACCAGGCGTCGGCGACTCTCCGGCTCTCCGAGCCTCCCCGGGCAAGAAGGGCCCGTCTTTCCTCCGCACCTTGTGGTCTCCCGACTCTGATTTTTGTCCTCTTTAATAGGTTATTCCTGGCATTGGCACTTCCCCCGCGGTGCTGAGTCACCCACAAATGCCATTTACTGCCTTTAATACCCTCTGCCAGGAACGCGCGCTCTTAAATATAGACCATATGTTTGCTTAATGGCCCTTTGCTCTGTCCTTTTGGAGCTGCAGTCCTTCCCAGTAGGGCTGATTGCGCCTCCTACACCCCCGAATCGGTGAGTTTGGGTGGTTAAGTTAGGGCTGGCCAAAGAAGCCATCTTCCCTTCCCATAAAAACAGTACGTCTGAAAGTGCCTGGGGGCTTGCGTCCCAGGTCGGTCCCGGGCTCTGTCTGCGCAAAGGCGTCGCTGCGCTGAGCTGCTGGGAGCAGTGACAGCACTACAGCCTCTGCTGCGGTGATGGCTATGTCATGCCTGACTCAGTGGTGACTTTAAAAAAGGGCATATACACTCTGCTACTTCTGTACTGATCAGACTATGTCCGCATCAAAAGCTGTATTGTTTTAACTGTACCGTTAAGGAAAAATCGCACCCTCCTTCCAATAACCGTACCCGTACAGAGCTGACTGCGCGGCAGATCCTGGGCTGAGCAGCCTCACAGACCTTTAGCCACAAGAAACACGCTGAGATTGCAGTAACAGCAGAAGACGTTGATGTGTCAGGGGAGCTGATTAGGGTCGGAATCAGAGAAGAAATATTTGGGTACTTGTTCAACCTCATCTTTGCAGCTGACTCTGGAGGCTTTGCACGTGAAAAGGCAACAGCGGTCACGAGGATTTTTTTCCCCTATTGTGTGGAAGCAGATCTTAGCAATCCAGAATGTGCTGGTGTGAGATTTTTTACCAGTTCTCTTTCTGTTTCTCTCAGGAGTAGTCCTGTGGTCCGTATCAAAGAAGAACCCCCCAGTCCCGCCCGCAGCCCCCAGATAGAGGAGGCCAGCCCAGGGAACCCTCCTGCTGTCGAAACTCCTCTCTCCCCCTCCACGTTCATTGACTCCATCCTGCAGGAGAATGACCCCAGCACTACGACCGCGGCAGCCGGCGACAGCACCACGCAGCCTCAGCCCCAGGAAAAGTGCCTCAGCGTCGCCTGCCTCGACAAGTAAGTGCTGTGCGGAGACGGGCCGAGCTCAGCCCTCTGCCAGCCATCCCACCGCTCTGGACTGTTAAGCTTTAAAAGCTGCTCGCAACCCGGGCTTCCCGCCAGCTTTGGAAGCAAACGTGGTCGTTTGTCCGAGGAGCTGACCTGTGGCTCTGAGCGCAGCCCTCCCTGCAAGCGCCAGGGTGGACGTTTTGCTCCCCCGTTCCTGTTCCGCTTGGAGCAATGAGTGTGTCCCAGCACCCGACCCCAACGCAGAATTGAACCCCCTGCGTGGGGGACCCAGCGCTCCGCTGCCAGGGGCCGCGTGGCCTGCCAGAATAAGAATGGATCCAAACGACTGTGCTGAATAAGGGCTTGCTCGATCTGCCCGCTCCCCCAGCCTAGGAACGAGTCGCTGTAAGATCAGCTGTGTTTCATCTCAGACCCAGCGCATCCTCGCGGTGTGAAAGCTTCCGCATTGTATTTGCGGTCCGAAGGCAGCCGCCAGGCACGCAGGGCAGGCGGCTTCCAGTACCGCCTGCTGGAAGCTTTCATCCCAGTGGGATCGTAGGTGAGACTCAAAACCGCTGTGGGCAGCGCCTCTCCGTGAGCCTCCTCCCCGTAGCACTGCCCCCGTGGCGTCCCTGCTTTTGCCTGTCCCAGCTGCCCTCCACGTTAGCAAGGGAGGAGGCTTCGCGTCCAACTGTGGTTTGCCCACCTAGTTCTAGTCGTGGGGAACACATTCTTCCACTCAGCGTCTTTGCTCACTGGGACACAGCTTGCATCAAACTTAGGCTGGACTCAGTGGGTGGCAGGCTGAACGCTGATGGGCGGCTTTTTATTAGGGATCAGATGTGTAGTTTTATGTCTTTTATCACCACACAGCGCTCACAGAGGCAACTGCAGGCGTTGGGACGAAAAACTAGAAAGTTGTTTATCCGTATCGAACTGCCAGGAACTTCTCCCTTGACCGTGCTGAGATCTCGGCCGCTTCTCGGGTCTCGGCCGCTTCCCATTCTCCCCTGTTCTGGGGAAAACAGAGCGTGGGAATTCAGGTATTCCCTCTGAATGCCAGGACAGACTTTCTGTCCTTCAAGGATGAAAGCAATTTGGAGAAGACCCAGTTAGTTTCAGGGCCCTGGAAGGCAGCGGAGAGCTCTTGTAGCCGGAAGGCTGTTACGGACCCACGCACCCCGGGTGACGGTAGTGTGACGTGTGTGATTTCTGCGTTAGCCGTCACTGCTCAGAGCTGTAGTGCCATAGCTCTAGATGGAAAAGGGACAAAACCTTTGGAAGAAGCCCTCTGCCTTTAACATTACAGAGTGAGTGCAGAGAGGGCTGAGGGCCGCCCCGGCACAGCAGGGCGCGCAGCGCCGGGGAGCGGGCTTTGCTGCCTTCACACCGCAGAGACAGGCAGTCTGCGCACTCCTTCCGCTTGGCCTTGGAGGAGATGTTTGTCTGTAGCTTCACCTATTTATAGACCTGTCCAGGGCACTGCGATCCACCTCACCCAGACCAGCTGTCCTTAAAAAGAGACAGATTTTATTGTACAGCTCATCAGGAGCTGAAACTGGCCAACTGGCCATTTAAAAGGTAATAAAAATGGGGGGGAAAATGTGCTGCTGAGAGTGTCTCTGAATTATTTAGGACTCTCGCAGGCTGTGCAGAAGCAGGCGAAGGACACAGAAAACATTTGCCCCTTGTCCCTGCGGAGAGCGAGCTCCACGCTTCGTCTCAGAGAGCTTCTTAGAACCTTCTTGCGGTGCCCTCTTGCTCCCACATTTTGTAAGCGACGCTGTACTTCTCTCATCCATTTCAGTTCCTTTAGAGGGCATTCCAGAAGGCATCTGGCCAGTAAGGATTCCCAGCCGTGCCAGTACCCCTGTGTCCATCTCTCAGCTCCGTTCTGTTTGCCACAGGAATTTGTAAGAGTTGTAGCATCCTGTGGTGGAGCCCGTGGGCACGCGGTGCCAGGCAGAGCGCAGCCGTTTAACAGAAAATGTGTCCCTGCCCCGGGGAATGCGACGGCAAAGTGTGAATAATAAAAGGAATCCCCAGCCTCCGCTCTCCCCTGGGCTTGGTTGGTACGAGCTTTGTGCCTCAGCACCTCTGCGTGCAGCGTTGTTCGTTGGGGTTACTGAACTCCCTGTGTCCTTCTATGTCAGAGGAGTATAAACTCAGAGAAGGGGGTGAGCATTCGCAGCGTGCCGAGGCCTCGGCTCCTTTCCCGATGTCACGGGAGCTACCCCGCGTCTGCCTGAGCGGAGCAGCGGTGGAAGGCTCCGGGGAGACCTTGCAGTCGCCGCTCAGTACTTAAAGGGGGCTGGTAAGAAAGATGGGGACAGACTTTTTAGCAGGGCCTGTTGCGATAGGATGAGGGGGAATGGCTTTAAACTGAAAGAGGGGAGATTCAGACTAGATATTAGGAAGGAATTTTTTACACTGAGGGCGGTGAGCCCCTGGGGCAGGGTGCCCCGAGAAGCTGCGGCTGCCCCATCCCTGGAGGTGTTCAAGGCCAGGTTGGACGGGGCTGGGAGCAGCCTGGGCTGGGGGGAGGGGTCCCTGCCCAGGGTAGGGGGGCACTGGGTGGTCTTTAAGGACCCTTCCCACCCAAACCATTCTGTGATTCTACGCCTGCCGGCAGTCGTAGGTGCCCCGTGGGAAGCAGAATGACCAGAGCATGAATTGCACTGAGATACTGAAGAGGCAGAAGGATGACTTGCTAATTGAAGTGCTGGCAGAGAGCTGTTTTTTGACTGGGCAGGACACTGCTAGTCACGTCCCCAGGAGAGTGTCAGACCCTGCTCCAGAGTCTTCTCAGCGCCCCGTGCCACGGCAGGCGGCCTCTCCGTGTGCCCCATCCCGTGGTCAGAGCTCAGCGCTTGCTCCTCAGGCTTTGGGACCGAACAAGCCGCGTGTCCTGGTGCGCCGTCTGCGCTGCACCGAGGATGTGACACTGTGCAGTGCCCTTTCTCTGAGGCTTCTCTTAAATTCCCGGGAGTTTGCTCATTGTATTGAGGTGCAGCTAATAAGGGAAGTGTTTACTGATGGTAGGTGAGTTCACAGTATAGCAGGGGCGCCCAAACGCCGCTCGCTTGACCCAGGCACTGACAGCCTGCCGAGGAGTCTCAGCGATAACCTGGTTTTCATCACATGAAGCATGTTTCAGTTGTTCTCACATTTATTGGAAAAGAGCAGCCCGTAAGACTGCAGGTCACAGCATGCGGTGCCTCTTTGTGAGCCACGCGGGCTGTTATTTAATCCACAAGACATCCTTTGTCCGAGGGAATTTCATTTGAACCGAGAATTACCTCCTGCGACCAACAGCGTTTTAGCAGCAGGTGACAGTACCGAGATTCGGGCAATAAAAGGGAATGTTTGCGTGGAAACGCTTGACGGCGTTGCCCAAACATCATCCACCATCCACCCGGGGACCCTCGTGAGCCGCTTTACAAGAGCCAAAGCCCACTACGTGCTGAAAGACGTGGACACCTACGTTGTTAACATATCGCGTATATCCCAGTCTGTCTAAACGAAGCGCTGTGTGCTGCTGTTCTCCCAGAGCTTCGGCGCCCTGTTAGAGGGGACACCGACTGTGGTCCCCGCGGCAGTGCCACCCTGCAGACGTTAACGCAGCTGACCCACACCAGAAGTAGTTTGTCACGCTGAGAAACTTCTAACTGAGCTTGGCTGTGCTGTCCCGAAGCTCTGCTGTCCCGAACCTCTGCTATCCTTGCTTGCTTTTGCGGGGCTGTTTGTTTTCATGTTTGGTTTTTTGTTGTTCGTAACAATTCTGCCGGCCTGAAAGTGCTTGCCCGCTTGGAAAGCGCTGCGGTGCCGTGACCGCAGCACGTACCACGCCGCTTAAAGTGCCGGAGCATGGTCGATTAACCGTTCTTGCCTTTGAACGTAACAAACATTTCACTCCTGAAAGTGCCTGGTTGTGAGTCTTTTGAATCTAGTATCCTCTTCTGTTTGTATTTTTCAGTTTGACTCGCACTTCGCAGATGTCAGAGGTCACTCGTCTTTGCCCCAGTTCTTCCTCTTCCTCACTTCATTGCAGATCACAGCAAGGGTTAGCATTTCGATAGCCGCTGTCCCCAAGCGTTGCGATTCTGGGCAAGAGCGTAGGGGAACAGTGCCCTGAGCGGGGAGCTGCCGGCGCGCTGCAGGCAGCTTTCCTGCCGTTATAGGTAGTATATCAGCCAGGAGAGAGCTCACTCTAAAAATTGGCACCGAGTGGCAGAATGCCTGGGCCGACTCGACGCAGCAACTGAAAATACTGAGTGGCCAGCGGAGGCGAAACCGCTTCTCATCCTTTTAGGTGGTCTTGGCAGGGAAGGGAGGGAAGTCTGCTCTGCTGTTGTCCGCGTTGTACCTGGGTTTGATGAATGGAAACTTCAGCCCCGGGAGCTGCCGGTTTGGTGTCTCTTGCCAGCACAAAATTCGCACACCTCAGTAACAGTGTGTTGCGCTGGAAAGCGATGGGAGCTCAGGGCTGGAACGGCTTTTCTGATGCATTTTCCGGTTTTATGATAATGACAGAACAATGAAACTTCCCACTGCAAACCTGACCGCGCACCAAGATGCTGTTCTAATAAAGCTTTTCCTTAACGAAAAACATCCCAGATCAGGAGAAAATCCATCTAGGCCAGTAGCCCCTCTCCCACCGCGGCTAACAGTAGCACGCTAGGGAAAACTAGCTGAAGTGTTGCCCTTAAATACTTTTAGATAATGTATGGAATAACGCAAAAGACGCACGTAATCTGACTTGAACTAAAATGCGTTTCTACATCGGTGTCTCGTCCCCCTCACGGGTGATGTCAGAGGTGGGCACTGCAGGAGTCGCTGCGTACTGCTCTGGTGGCTGTTTGCAGGCTGGTGGGACCCGGGCCCTGCTGTCCTACGCCCCCGTACACTGTCCATCTCCCACGTACACGGAGAAGCAGCACGGTGGCCTGGAGAGAGCGCGGGGTCCAGGGGACCGCTTTTTCCCTGCGTAAACGTGATAATCGTTGACAAGCCGCTCTGTCTTCTGGCTTTTAGAAAGTGGAGCATTTGAAAAGGAAAGCAATACAGGGAGGAAAACCAGCTCTGTCTATCTTCAGCGCTTCGAGTTCGGAGGACTGGGGGCTGCTGGTCACCTAGAAGTGACTGGTGCCCAGTGGGTCGTGTCTGGGAAGTCGCCAGCAGCCCGTACCTGGTCGGGTTAGGGGCCAGAAGGGACGGGCAGCTCTGCTAGGGAGGGGAGCCAGGCTGGTGGCACTGGGAGCTGCTCCCTGCGAAAGCACTGACGGTGCCTGATGGAGACCTGAGAACCCAGCGCTGGAGCTCAGGAGCTCCACAGGAGCTCCGGGTCCTTCCTGGGAAGGGTGTTCTCGTGGCCATGGATCGCGGCGATGCTGGCTGGGCTTGCAGGCAGCTGCATTGCCAGAGCACACGTGGCAGGGGGTGGCAGCAGGCAGCGCCAGAGGCATCGCAAGGGACTGGCAGATGGAGGTCTCTCATCAGCATCCGTATCAAAACGTGCCTTTTTTTCCCCAATAAAAAGCTCCCGCTCCTGACTGCCAGCTCAACTGGTTCCCAGCGGAGGGAGAGGCAGGTCGCGTGCTTTCTGCTGCCTCCATCAGTCATAACAAGGATCGCACGGTCGATGGGTTTGGCACAGCGTGCCCTGGCTCGCGCACCCCGTGTCCAGCGCCACCGTGGCATCGGTATTAAACACGTCTTTCTGCTGGGGAAGAGAGGCAGACCCACGGAGAGCAGATCTGTTGAGTTAGAAGGTGCGATTTTTACATAGCTACTTCTCAGGCTGTAAAACAGCCCACACAGAGCGAGACCACACCACGCCGGCTGCCTCTCGTCACTTCATCAGATGGAAACTCAGCCGGCGAGGGTCTCGCGAGAGCCCGTGCTCTGCGGGGCCGCCCCGGCAGCCGAGGAAGCGGCGCTGGAGGAGCGAGGCGCGCTGCGTAGCCGGGCTCCGTTATTTCTTGCGAGGTGGTGGGCAGCGAGACCCGGGGAGCTTGCTGCGCAGGTGCGGAGTGTGGGGACGGTCGGTGTGACGGGCAAAGCAGAGCCGGGCAGTGCATCTCGGACAGGGTTATTCTTTACCTCCAAAGTCCTGCCAGTCCCTCTTTCCCTGCGCATCCGCATCCCTGGGGACAGGCAAAGCTCTTCTGTGTCAGCGTCACCGACCCTGTATCATCAATCCTGTGTCCGTCACGCTTTCTAGGGATTCTGCCGTTAGTTTGCGGGGCCTGACGCAGGTTACGTGAGACACGGCGATTCGGTGGGACCCTCGTGCCGGAGCTCCCTCTCTCTCCTCCGGCTGATGCAGCCCGGTGCAGACGCTGCTGCTGGTTCTCCCGTCCCAGAAAGCGTGCCCTGCTCTTCCCTGGGCTGCGGGTGGCGGGAAGGGCTTTCGCTGGAGTCTCAGCTTTGAAGAGAAGGTGTTGATCTCTCAGCGCTGGAGATGGTCTCCTCACATTCAGAGGTTGGCCGTCCTCGGGGGCACCGGCAGCTCCTGGCCGCCTTCCTCGGCTCGGGCCGCTCCGCTGGGCTGCCGGGCTACAGGGACGCGGGCACAGACCTCTCAGTGCAGCAACCTCTGATCTCTCCTGGAGACACTGCTTCCTCTTGCTTCAACCCACAACACGCTTGGCAAGTTAAGGAAAAACTGTGTTGCTCCAGAGAATCGCACTCCCTCTTACTTCCCTGCCCTGTGAGCGCTTTTTGATGGCAAACCGAGCCCGGTGTCGGCTGTGGCTCAGCACAGCGGAGCAGGACCGGCAGCGAGAGGGTCGCCTGCCAGCAGTGCTGGAACCAGACAGCAACCACCAATTTCCAGTTCAGCGTGGAAAACAGCAGCTCAGAGGCCCCTTCGCTCCTTCTGCAGAGGAACAGGGAGACTTGCTTCGAGGGTCTGGAGTTTGTTAGTAGTCTAATCCCGGTGTCACTTTTTGCGTGATCTGCAGCGTATCCCTGCGTGGACTCTGTCCCTGGAGGGGGCGGAAGGAGAAGCTCGTCGCTGGTGGGGTTTCTAAAGATACCCTGGCTGGGACTGGTCTGTTCCCCGCGGTTGGATGCTCCTAATTGTGGGATTGCTGCATGTCCCTGAAATCCGTCAGAGCATTTCACCCGCTGTGCTGTGAGGACTTCGGAAGTCATTTAAAAGCACAAACTTGGATAAGTCATTTATTTGCCGCGTGTTCGTGGATCGTAGTTCTAAAAAAAGAGTTACAGAACTCTGCAGCTCCCGCTTGCGTGCGCGGGAGAGGCCGGGCAGGAATGTGTTCGTGGGCTGCGTCTGCAGCCAGCTTTCCTGCGGCCCCAAGCAGGGTATTCCCAGAATGAGGATATTTGTTGTTCTGGCAGGATGCTCGTTCCTGCTGCTTGGCTTTCCGAGCTGCGATGTGACCTCGCGGCCTCTTTTTTTCGTTTTCCGCAGCAGGTTTTGTAACTTTCCTGCTGTAGGATGAGGGAATGTCAAAGCCCTGGAGCGGCAAGCCGGGGAGGTTCGTGCGAGGTGCACTGGCCCGTGGGCGCCTGAGCCGGCCGGGGCCCGGCACCTGCCGCTGCTCTGGCCGAGTCGGGTGTTTGCGGGCTCGGGGATGGTCCGTCTCCCAAAGGGATCATCGCAGAAACGCTCCTCTACGGGATGCTGGTGGCCGGGGGAGGCGGGGGGACAAACTCCACGGCAGGTACAGACCCTCCAAGAAGAAAAGTAACTTCCTGGCGTTTTTCTAGTTCACGTGAGACTGAAAACTGCAGCTTTTCTGTTTGCCTGGTGCTTGTGCGCGTCCGCCTGCGCCTCTCTGACATCTTCCCCTGCAGCTGCCGGTACTGGGGCTCCCTGTGCGGGACCTGCGCCGCTGGCCCCTCCGGAGCACCCGCAGTAGCCAAAAGGTGCCTTTCTAGGACAGAGGACGTGGTGGATCCAACGCAAGGCCACGCCAGAACTGACGACTGTGCAATAAACTGAACCTGCCACTGCTAGCGTTGCCAAATTCGGGTGTTTTTCATGGGTCAGACACCGGGCTATGAACAAACAGGACTGTTTTTCCCGCGAGTGCTCTTTGGAGAGCCTTGTAGGCTTTGTTGGTAGTGCCGTGGGGTTCATGTCATCCACTTTCCTTCTGTCATTCTGAAGCACCGTGAACATGAACACCACGAGCACCGTGGAACTAGAGAATAAGAGGGTGTGGGGTCCGTTCCCCACCTCACCATCCCCTCCGCAGCCTTTGCTGTCCTTCTGCGATCCGGATGATGGTTCTCTGGAGCTCGGTCTCACAGCCCTGGGTCTAAGGCAGCTCAGAACAACCTTTGCCGGGATTGCTCGTGCTCTGCCACCCACCTCGGTCTGCAGAGTTGCCCCAGAGCTCTGTAGGAGGGAGCGAGTGGTGTCCCCTGAGCTGGCCTGGTCTGTCTTATGGCCTGGCTTGTGGGTTCGGCACCTCCGTGCCGCCCGTCGCAGCACCGTGCCCGGTTTCCGGGTGGCTGCGGAGGGAGCCTGGCTTTGACAAGATACCGGCTTTCCGTGGCAGAGGTAGCTGAGAAGAATTACACTGTTCGTCCTCATCCTGCGCCTGCTGTTTGCCAGCAAGTGAGCTGTGATTTACAGGGGAGCTTGGTGCTTCTCCCCCCCGTGTCCCACCGCGTCGGTGTACGCTCTGCGGTGCTGCCGGGAGCCGTGCAGGGCCGTGCGCAGGTCGGGATGCAGTGGGAAGGTTCGTTTCCCCAGGTACACGGAAGCAGCTTTAGTTCTCTCCGTTGTTACTAGAAACTCCATCTCCAGCTGAACAAGTAATGTTTTCCCCATTGCCAGTCCAGATGCGAAGGTTTTTGCCGGCCAGCGGCCGTCCCTTTGAGACTTTTCCCCCAGGGCGAGCTGTTGCAGGGAAGAAGGTTTGTTACCCCTTCTTTGGCACGGCTCCGCAAGCCAGGCGGTGCCACGCAGAGGCTGTCCCTGCGTTTGGACTGAGAAAGGGTCCAAGACAGCTGCACCGAGATCCCTGCCAGCCCACGGTGGCCGGTGGTTACCAAGCCCCGTAACGGCAGAGCCTAAATGGCCTGCCGAAATCCTGTGGTTCCTCAGAAATTCCCCGTCTCCCGTTCGTCGGGGTCGCTCACCCTCGGACCTCTCGGGAAGAAGAGTCCCAGCTCCTGGTGTCTCCAGGCTCAGGCCGGAGGACTGAGCGGAGAGAGGGCGAGAGCATCGCTGCCGTCTTGCTCCGGAGCAGCCCAGCTCGCCGGCGGCTGGAGCTGGCGTCTGTGCAGGGCCAGGAGCCCCAGCGCCGCTCTCCTGCGGGGGTCGTAGGCGGGTTGCAGTCCTGGGGTGGATCAAGTCCCCTTAGTAGCCCAGGACCTGGGAGAGGCTTCTCGGCACTGATCGCCTGCGCTCCTCTTTCCTTTGCACAGGAATGAACTCAATGACCATCTGGACACCATCGATTCCAACCTGGATAACCTTCAGACGATGCTGACCACGCACGGCTTCAGCGTAGACACGAGCGCGCTGTTAGATGTGAGTATCGCCTCCCTCCTCCTGCCTGTCCTTCCAGGAGCCGGGCCCCAGCTGCGTCTGGCGGTACCATGTGCGTGTGGCTTGCGGTGGCAGATGGACCACGGTAGCTTCAACCATGAATTTCCACAGCACGCCTGGGTTTGCTTTCTTTCCCTACACTAATCATTCTTTCCTTTGGCAGCTGTTTAGCCCTTCAATGACGGTTACAGACATGAACCTTCCCGACCTGGACAGCAGCCTTGCCAGTGTGAGTAGCTGTTAAAAATCCCTCCATGCACACACAGCTGCCAGAATGAAGTGTGTCCTGCTGTTCCGCAGCAGCCTCTCCGCGTGATTAAAGGAAGGCTCTGACAGGCTCTGAAGAGTGTCCGGGCCGGCCCCAGCCCGAAGGGAGGGGATGCGGGAGAGAGGAGGAACGCGGAGCCCCGTGCAGGCTTGGGGAGCCACCGGGGGGAAATAATTCAATTAGCACCGCGGCTTTCTCTGAGCAGCTCATACAGAGAGCCGGGCTACTTCATCATTCATACGCGGTTAATTAGGTGCTGAGACTTCCATCTCTCATGTGAGCTCTGCCCCCTGAACGTGGAAGTGCACCGAAGCCTGGAGAGCTGCATGTGGTTTCCATAAACCCTCCTTCTGACTCTCTTAAATTGTCAGGAGGTTTTCTCAAGGCAAACTCCATCGTGTGCTGTCTTACTTATTTTATTTACTTGAGTATCATCAGCGCTGAATGCCGTGCAAGGCACTAGCGCAGACTCTCCTTGCGAGAGCCAGGGTTGCCCGATAAAATGATTTTTTCACGAGATGATGATGATGAGCCAAACACAGCATTTCGCAGCTGCATGGAGAAGGCGCTTAGAGCAGCGGGGTGGAAGTTACGGTCAAAACCGGAGAGTCCCCGGACCCTCGGGGCAGCCTGATGACTGGAGTGCTGCCGGGCTGGGGCAGAGCCAGGTCCTTCTCCCTGCCCTGGTTCCGAGCAGCCTCTGGAGCCGCCGTGTTGTGCCGGCTCCGTGCACCCCCAGCGCCCGGGCGGCAGTGCTGCCCCTGCTCTGCCCTGGGACGTGGATCGGTATCTGCGCAAAACGGAACAACTCCGTGAGAAAAACCAAGAGGGAGATGGAGGTAAACACCAGCTTGGATGCTGCCGTGGGTGCAGGAGAGGGAGTCTGGGCCAGATCAGAGGGAGCAGGGGGCTCCTGGTCCAGCTGGTAGAGCGAGCAGGAGACCCTCGGCCAGTCTCTAACCCCTCCTTCCCCCCACTCTGCGGGGGTTTTATCTGAAAAAGCACAAAGGGATCTTCTGGTTTTCCCCCCCAGTGCAGAACAGGAAACATCTTGAAAGTTTTTGCAAAACAGGAAAGCCCGAATTCAGTCTCCTTGCTGGGGACGTTGCGAGCCCGCAGGTGATGCGATGGCGATGGCGGGGAAGGTGTTAATGCCGGTGTTACGGAGCAGGGAGAGCCCGGACGGCACCGTGCCCCTCTCCGAAGTACACCCTGGGAGACCTTGAGGCTTTTCCCTAAGCCAGACAATCCCCACGAGCTCTTTTGGGGTACGCCTTACCCTGCGCTAGAGGGGGGGTACACCTCCCCCTGCCTGGGCAGTGGGTAAAGCGCAGGGCAGCGGTTCACAGTCGGGAATTCTGCAGCGTCCCTGCGGCGCGGCTCTCGCTGGACATTTCTCTGCCTTTTGGCTTCTTCCTGCTGCCCAGTGGTGTGACGCAGACGCCCGACGGCTGGCCGGGTTCTTTGGATATTTGCAGGGGAAAAGGGCTGCGGGGGGAAGTGCAAAGGTGCAGAGAACCGTTTCACACGCGTGCAGAGAAATACCCACCCCAAAAATCGTTTAACCACGTTTCCGACCGACTGGAGGCTCCGCTGCTGGCTGGGGCTGGGGCTGGCTGGGCAGGGAGAGCAGGACGAGGGATTGGCGGGATTTGGGAGGAGAACACGAGCAGTGAAGATTCAGTAATTCAGAAAGGGATTACTTCGTGTCGTTGAGCTGAGAATTACACCGTGGAAAAATCTGGAAGCGGGATTTACTAAAGGAGCCCTTTGAAATGCGCAGCTTAGCTCTTCAGCGCGGGTAGTGTTTGGCTCAAGGTCACTCGGGTGTTATTTTTCTCTTCTCTGTGAGGTTGGGTTTGTCTTCACCCAGCCTTCGCGCTACGGAGACCCCTGCGCTGGCCGTACCGGGAGCTGCAGGGGTCCAGCGTTGCGGCCAGACGGTCTGGGAAGACCCGTGCGCTCCCGGCACTCTGCACTCGCTTAGTGCCACTCGCTAAGTGGTAACAAAAACCGCTGGCCCCACATTTCGGTACTCGCTAAGGTGACTGTTCCCCGGCAGCGGTTGCTGTAATAAGTAGCCACAGGATTAGTAGCTGACTGTAAATCCAGAGAGGGAACGTGATCCCGGGGGAGAGTCTCTGCTCCAGCGGCGCCGGTGGCGAGCCCTGCTCTCGGCGCAGCCCTCCGGGATTAGCAGGCGCAGCGCCGCGGTCCCCGGCCGACGTTGGCTCTGAGGGTGGCAGGGCTTCCTCCTGACTCGGCAGCGAGCGGAGCTTCTCAGGTGGGCACAGCGGGTTTCTCCCGCTTCCAAAGTTTTTCTCACTTTAACGCTCACGTCTCAGCTTTTCCAGTCCCGTCGTGCCTGTGGGAGAGGGGTGTGAAACGGGATCGTGTCCTCAGCCACAGCCCGGGGCGCTCTGGCAGCTTGCCGGGTCCTGCAGCTCTCAGCTGCTTTAGTGGCTATAGGACTTTAAATAAATAAAAACAGATTTTTAAAATTTCGAACAAAAAGACTCATCACAAACGTGTCCTGACAGCTTTCCCTGGGATTTTAGATCCCGGGATGCGGAGACACTTCATGCTGTGCTGAAAGGGAGCGCTGCAGAGTGGGACCTTGGCGTGTAGGAGAGAGCACCTGTGAAACCAGGGTGGCGCGTCCCACCTGGGAGCGGGAGCGCTCGGCACAGGCTGCGCCTTCACTGGCACGAGCGTGCAAACCTCTGAGGATGTCTCTCTCTGCCCCGGTGCGGCTTCGAGACTGTAAATCCCGGCTTGCTTTCTGCAGCGCGTGCGCTGGGTCAGTCCGAGGCGGGCGCAGAGCAGACCCACGCGTGCCTGACCCGTGCAACGCCGCTCACCGACCCAACCTTTCTCCTTGCAGATTCAGGATCTCCTTTCGTCCCAGGAACAGCAGAAGCCCGCGGAGACAGAGGCCGGCACAGCAGACACAGGTACCGGGCAGCCGTCTCGGCGTCTAGTGACTCAGTACCCCGAGAACTGGTGCTGTGGCAAAATCCTTTCTCCTCCCAAAAAGCGTATTTGGCTGAGAGAGATGAGGCTGTTGAGCACAGAAGAGAGCACGGAGGGGGGTCTCCGCTGTATGTGCAGGTCCGTGGTGGGAGGGAATGAAGCAGAGGGAGCCAGGCTCTCCCCAGCGGTGCCCAGGGACAGGGCAAGAGGCCACGGCACAAACTGAAACGCATGAAATTCCATCAGAATGCAAGAAAATGCTTTTTTTTACCCTGAGGGTGGTCGAGCTCTGGCACAGGCTGCCCAGAGAGGCTGAGGAGCCTCCACCATGGGAGATCCTCACGCACGGCGCTGGGCAGCCTGCCACAGCCCGGCGCGCTCGAGGTGCCTGCCGGCCCCAGCCCTGCCGGGATTTCTGTCTGCGTGGAATCGCGTGGGCTGTCACGGTGCTGCTCTTCCTTTGTGGCAGCAACCCCTGCACCCAGCTGGGGGCTCTGCGTCTCAAACCTGCTCAGGGCCGTCTCCCTGTGCTCCCGGCGTGTCCACGGAGGCAGAGAAAAGCCCCTGGTCGCTCACCGCGTGTCATAGAATCAGAGAATGGTTAGAGTTGGAAGGGACCTTAAAGATCAAGTCCTCCCCTGCCCTGGGCAGGGACCCCTCCCCCCAGCCCAGGTTGCTCCCAGCCCCGTCCAACCTGGCCTTGAACACCTCCAGGGATGGGGCAGCCACAGCTTCTCGGGGCAACCTGCCCCAGGGGCTCACCGCCCGCACAGGAGAGAATTTCTTCCTCACATCTCATCTCCATCTGCCCTCTTTCAGTGTCAAACTGTCCCCCCTGGTCCCACAGCTCCCCTCCCTGACCCAGAGTCCCTCCCCAGCTCTCCTGGAGCCCCCTGAGGCACTGGAAGGGGCTCGGAGGTCTCCGCGGAGCCTTCTCTTCCCCAGGCTGACCCCCCCCAACTCTCCCAGCCTGTCCTCCCCGCAGAGGGGCTCCAGCCCTCGGCTGTCCCAGGGAGGGGGCTGGAACCCTGCTAAGGTCAAATTCGTGTTCTTGCTGACGTGCCAAAAGGCTTTGCCCAAGTCCTGGTGTCCTGTGGCTTGAGTGGCGAGGAGCACTTGCGAGAGCGAGGCAGCAGTCGCTGTTGGCGGTTTCAAGAGCGAAACCTTGTCTCTCGTTCCTCTTGCCGACGGTCAGTTAGCTGGCTCTCCTCCCGAAAGGCGCTACCCTCGTGCAAACCCAACTCCCTCGTGCGACCCCAACTCCCTCGTGCAAACCCATCTCTCTCTCCGCAGGAAAGCAGCTGGTGCACTACACGGCCCAGCCCCTCTTCCTGGTGNNTCGAGCGCTGTCGAGAGGGGGAGCGGGGCCCTGCCGATATTCTTCGAGCTGGGGGAAGGGCCGTATTTCACGGACGGAGACGAGTACTCGGAAGATCCCACCATCTCCCTCTTGTCAGGGACTGAGCAGCCCAAACCCAAGGACCCCGCGATATCCTAAGGCCCAGGGCAGGGTGGAAGAGAGGAAGAGAAAGAATACGCACTAAAGGGAAATCCAGCCGTCAGCCTCCTCGCTTTGCACAGACATTGAAAGCTCTAAACACCCTCTGGTTCATGTTTGCTTCCCCCGGCACTGTGAGGATTTCATTTGTGTGTGTGCTTAATGAGGTGTTTTGAAATCTGCTTTAGATTCTAGCAACCCAGCGC
>VZSZ01002220.1:297-74126 GCA_013398815.1 Ibidorhyncha struthersii
TTTTACGCGATAAAAGTGACAAGGTTAAGTAAAATCTCTTTGTCCTTAGGCTTTATGTATTTCTCCCTCTTTTCTTGAATGTTTCCAGCCCTGCGCGTAGTATGCCCAGAGGATGGAGTCCGATGCTTTCCTTCTTTTAGAGCCGCTGTGTGTGTGCTGTGCAGTAACAGCCAGTCGGTGCAGTAAACTTTATGTTTTCCACCAGTGTAAAATAGTAAGTCGAGCGCTTTTGGGGATGTACCTGATCTACTTTACCTAAACTAAGGAGTAGTCACAGTGCATTTTGTGTGTGTGTGTGGGGGGGGAATGTTTAGGGTTTCCAGGTGCATGTCAGCCTCTAATGGAAGCTTAAAGTCTACTGATGATGAAGGATGATGGGAGGACTGGGAAGGGTGGTGTATGAGGAAAGGCTGAGAGAACTGGGTTTGTTCAGCCTTGAGAAAAGAAGGCTCAGGGGAGACCTTATCACCACATTCAAGGGTGGCTACAAAAAAGATGGAGAGTCCCTTTTTACAAGGAGTTGCACGGAAAAGATGAGGGGTAATGGGTACAAGTTACTCCAGGGGAGATTCACATTGGACACAAGACAAAAATTTTTCACAATGAGAACAATCAGCCATTGGAATAATCTCCCCAGGGAGATTCCCCAATATTGGACACTTTTAAGATTCAGCTGGACAGGGTGCTGGGCCATCTTCTCTTGACCATGCTTTTGCCAAGAAAGGTTGGACTAGATGATCCTTGAGGTCCCTTCCAATCTGGTATTCTATGATTTGTCTTCAGCTGTATTTCACATACAGCAGGCTGGAGGATGATGCTGAAGGTTGTTAAGAGGGCTATAGGCAAAGATGCCATGACTGGAAATAACCAGACACACCTGGAATTACTTCCAGGTGTTTTGTCTGAACTCATCCACTCTAAAATGCATCCTTTGCCTTCACAGTGTCTTTCAAGTTTCTAAAGTCAAAGTTTTTCCTGATGTTTGTGATGCATGCTGTTCTCTACATACACAGTTGCCCTTCTTTTCTTAGGTTTCTCTTGGGAAGTCAGGACTTCCATGGATCAAGGAAAAAAAAAAAATCTAGGTTCAGATAGACAAAAGGTTGATTTTTGCTTAAGTTTCTTCTCTGTGGTTGTAGAAAGAAGTTGAAGCAGTTCATCAGATTAAAGGTACAGACTTCAAATTTGGTCTTAAATACATGCCAGCAGTATGTTGCAAGAATATAGGGAATCCTCAGGATATCAAGTGATTTTGGAGCTTGTCATACTGTGGCTAGGTTCAAGAAGAGTTTGGAGAAGTTCATAGAAAAAAATCCTTTACGTAAAAATAATCACTTTTGTATCAGGAAACCCATGACACGTAGATCTGTAGAATCCTGGAGATTATTTGGGGAGAAATCTGACTGTATTCTTATCCTTATTCTCTAGACGTTCATTTTTGATCACTGTTGGAAATGGGATACTGGGCCCAGTGGGACCCTAGTATTACCCAGCGTGTTCATTCTTACCTCTTTAAGCTACAGTTGATTTTTTAAGTTTTGGGTTTGGTGCATATATATTGGCATATATAACTAAAGAAGAAAAAACTCAATTTTTCTAATCATTGTGTTACCATCAGGATATGATAGTTATGTAAGGGGGGGAGGAAGACATGCAACTTTTTACTAGATTAGATAACACACACAGCTCCTCCACCACTCCATTAAAAATAGCGCACACACAAAAATCTGTTTTTTTCCTCTTGTAGGGTCAGCTTAAAAACAAAACAAAACAAACCCATGCCATTGCACAGTTCATGTGGGCCATTCTAAGAAAGACTCCAGGGATTGTCTTTTCTCTTCCGACTGTAGAGCAGTATTTTACAACTGCTTATGTAAGTCTTGGTTGTCCTCATTCAAAAAGGTACCTACAAAGTATTATGCCTTCAGTACAGGGAGGTAGAAGTACATTCCTTTCTTATGCTTTTTAAGCCATTGATTGGACGTTTCTGTAAGCAATTCTTTGTACAAATAGCCTGTGCAAGGCAGTTAAACATGAGAGAGTAGTAAAATAGTGTTTTAAATTGTATTTGACCCTGCTTTAGGCAAATTATATGTAATGATTCTGATTTAAGATCTTCAGAATTCAACAGCAGTGTAAACAAAATGAAGCAAAACCAACCCAGAGCTAAGGGAACAGGCAGTGGCAGGCAGTGGACCTAAAAATTAATACCTGCGTACTGGAAATCTGGAGGCAAGCCCCACTTTTACAATCTGTCTTGGCATATATCCCAAGAAGTAGTAGTTAAACCAAAGAAGGTAGTTATATTCTAAGAGAAATGTGGTAATGCCTTTCTGGCTGTTTTCCCTCTATTTCTTTAAAGGTAGCTAGCTAGCTGTCCAGCTGGTGTAGCTTTTTGCCAAGGTATGTGTAGCAAAGGCAAAATAAAATTAATTGAAGAAAGATTAGATTAGGCAAGTAAGAGTCATATTCTCAAAAAAAAAAAAAAAAAAAAAACATAATGTTCCTGAGAACTAAATGTTCTACCAGGAAACTGTTATCCCCTTTTCTTCTAGAAAAAACAAATAAACGTAACCAAAATCTCAAACCATATTTAAAAAAAAAAAAAGGCAATTCTTGAATGGCATAGCTTTTGAAGATCTTAGCCAGTGATGTTTGAGTCACCTCAGCCGTGGCTAAGGAATAATGAATCCTCAGAACCAACTTGGTTTTGTTTTGTTTGAGTTTGTTGCTTAGTAGACTTTTGGGGCTTTAGTTGAGATAGTTCCGGCAGGCAGACTTCTAAATGGAAAAACGCTCAGCATTGCTGCAGTAAAACAAGTGCTAACATTTGTGCAATACAGCGTTGGGCAGAAGTTGGCTTTGATTATTTTTTTTTTTATGTATGAGAGTCCACAAAGCTGCATTTGCAGCTTTGGCTCAGAAGTTAAAAGTGAGCCGAACAGGGCTAGGCTATACCACTCTCTCTGTTGTTTCTGTACAGTATGGGTTTTCCATTTCTCCTTTGAGAAAATTGGAGCTGTGGGTTCTCAGTACTTCTGAAATATGGCCCTTAGTAAATTATTTAATTACACTTAGTAATTATGTATGCACTAGTGAGTATAAAAAAACCCCATCTACACATAGGATAAACAGCTAACTACATATTAGAAAGATAAGGATCTCATTAAAAATAAAAAGGGAGGCAAAACATAATAGGATCTAAAATACTTAACCAGGTAGAGTAAAGACAGAGAGAGAGAGTTTATTGGCTAGATCCAATAAAGGACTTAAGTATCTAAAGCAGGATTTAGGGAGAATTCAGGTGCCTAAGTCCAAAAATGCAATCTGAGAAATCTCACACAGCTGCTGCCTAACCCAGGCGATGCCTAAAATCACAAGGCTTTTCCTTGATTTTGATTTATATCTCTGGAGCATCTAGGATTTTACTTCTGTGCACATTCAGCGTGCAGCAGCGAGAGCAGTTTAGCACCTGTTTCCCATTCAGCCATTTACAATCCTCATCTTAAGTGTCGTGGGGCTTGATTTTGTAAGTATTCTCAGGCCACACCAAGCACACATTCATGTTCAGAGCTTCTTAGGTTGGTGTAGCTGCTTGCTTTTAATATGAAGGATGGGGAGATCGAGTAACCTTTTATTTAACAACATATCTGTTAGATTAATGTTATAAGGGTTGGGAGATTTAGTTTGGTTCTGTCTGAGAATGTTCAAACCCATCTCCTCCCTCCAAGTAATCTATCTTAAAGAGTGACTGGATGAACTTAAATTGTCTTGGGAGCATGAATTAGAGAAGAGGGTGTGTCACTCCCTGCTAAATGCCCTGTGCCTTGGGATGAATCTCACGCATCGTTTCTATTCCTACAGAATTCTTTGCTTCACAATGGCACTTTAACAGGAACGGAGCAGAGTTGTCTATGTTTTCAATAGCCCTGTCTCTTGCTGGGTAGGATCACTTTTCTGCCATATGTTGACTTGAATCTTTTTTGTTTAATGGGGATACACAGCAACAATAGGTTGTTGTATGGGAGGCGTTTGTTTTCTCACTTCCTTCTGTTATCCTGGCTGTGATTTAACAGAATACAGTAAGCCCCGCTCCATTTTTTTTAACAGAATGGTAATTGGATCCTTCGGTTAAGAGAGGACTCTAGGCTGTGAATTGTAAGCATGCTGAGGTGCCTGTGTCTTGGACTGAGCGAAGTTTCTAAGGAGTTGCAGTAATACTGCTGCATTTCTTGCAGACTAGCATTAGACCACTGTTGTGCCTCGGGACCGTACCAAACTTCATCATACATACTGTATAGCACACGTGACATTTCATGTGGAGTTCTAGATTCTTTGCTGGGAAAAGAAAAATGGGAAACTGAAAAGCAGTTTGCAACCACATAATTTTAAGTGTTCAGTTAACTCGTTCCTGTGCTTGTACCAGGACTGAATGTAATAAAATATTACATAGTTGTCACACTTAATATTGGCGTGTTTGGATATATGTGGATATGTTTGTATGGATATTAATATCAACTGCCATTAATGAGTGGAGTTCAGTAAATCTGACAATTATACTTTGAAACTGTGGAAATACATTGACTGTCATAGAAACAACGGGTGGAGTCACTCATTTCCCTGTTTTCACGTTCACTGTATTTTTTCTTTTCCCATATAAGATGATATGTCATTGTCTATTCCAAAAGATAGCTGAATGTTTCTACATGTGCAGGAAAACAAACTTAAAAATGTGATCAAGAAGGTTTTATTTTAAGTTTCTCCAGTTTAAAAAAGTAATTTAGCTCCAGATATGACATGAGTCATATTTGTCTTTTCTTTAGGAAGAGAATCCTTGGACTGATTGGACTCCTTCCTTCTGCCATTGTTGCCCGGTAGGAGAGTCACGTATAATCAAACAGATTTATAAAATAGATAAATATTCAGTGGAATATTTTCTCCTATTAATATGTGGTATAATTATTCAGGTAGTAGTGCACTTACAGAGCTCTGAATAATCAGTTATTTATTCTTGAAGTTCAAGCTCTTAGTGCAGGACTGGAACTGAATAATGAACAAAAAGCAGAATAATAGCTAAGGAAGTACTAAAAAGACTTTCAATAAAGAAGATTTTTAAATAAAAATCACTCACTAAGAAAGTGTGCAAAAAGCAAATAAGTCAGCATTTTTTCAGTTTATCAGGATGTTTTCCTTGAGCTGAAAGTTGCTGGCTAACAGTTGTGTTGCATATACTAAAATATTTTTTCTGGGTGTTAATGAGTTCACATTAAAGAAAAAGTACAAGCTGGTTATTTTTAAAAGAATGTGTAGCAACAGTAAAAGATAATGATTGGGATATGTGTTCTGTGTTGTAGTTAGATATCTGAAGAACAATATTTTGGTGTCTGTTTATATATTCACTAATATTTTCTAATATGTCACCTGATATATATATTCTCTAATATATCACTTGCTATCGAGGTCAATGTTCTGCATCTACTTATGGTCATCCTCTGAGATAAATTATATTGAGAAATGTTTGGTTTTGAATATATTTTGTCAAACCAGAGAGTTCTTTTTTAATTTCTAATAATTACTGCTGTTCATTCTTATACAATTAATAAAAGGGGGAAGAATTGCAGTCATTACATCATATTTGCATTAAAACTATGCCTGTACTGTAAAACTAATTCTTAAGCCAAGGGAAAAGGAAGGAGAAAAACTTATTCTTGATATCTCGTCTCTTGGGGGGAAAAAGAAAGTTTTCTGGGTCATCAATAAATATAAAAAATTACTCTCTGAGGTGCTTGTTTTGGTGCCTGGATAAAAATGGTGAGTGGAATACTCTGATGTTTACAGTACTACTACCTGGAGGCTAACAGACTCGCTGAATTCTTGAGCTCTGCAACATCATTAACAAAATTAATAGTCAGGCCAGTAATTGATTCCAGGCTTAAAAGCAGGTTATACTGATTGTAGGGCTGATTCATATCTTAGGCAGAGTAGCTGAGTTAAGTAAACTGTTACAGTTAAGTAAACAATAATACATCAGAATGAAAGGTTTCCGAGTAAGCTATATGGTGATAGATTGCGGCATATCAGAGCCTGCACGTCAAGAATAGTGAAATGTGAGCAAAGAAGGCGTCAGCCTGTATTCTAATTTATCAAAATGGCTTTCTCATTGAAAAAGGCTTACACTGTAACAGAAATATCAGGTATTTGAAGAGAGAAATTTAGGTAGAAAAAATAATCATTGGGAAGTAGATGGAAGGACAAGGGAAGGTAGTTCATTTACGTTTTTGAAAGACATACCACAAATGTCTGATTATATTTACACTGGTGGGACTGAGCTGTCTCTCTTCTCACTGAAATCACCTCTTTCCAGAGGGGAAAGCTGGCAAGTCATGGATGTGGCTGCTTTCCTACTTTTTGGTGTCACCTAAAGCAAAATATATGTTGTGTTCAGGTTGTACCATAGCTCAGATTCCCCTGTGTCCACAGCGTTTTGAGAGCACAATGATACCTGAAAGGAACCTCTGATCCTTCCTTTCCTGCCTCGAACACAAGAATACGAATGATAACATGCGCCAGTAAATCTGAAACAAGTCTTCAGTCTTGATACTGCTTCACTTTAAGTCAATGTCAACCTTTCCACAGATCTCAATAGAAAGCCATAATGCTTTTATCAGTTCTTACTGCAAATAACAGTTTCTTCCCAGAATGATTGTTTTCAGAAATCATTAAAATCATAATTTTTAAGGTGATTTACTTAAGAAATAACAATGACTGCAGAGTGAGCCATCATTGGTTTTAAATACGCACTTTTACAATGTCATCATCTTAGATGTTCTAGTCAGTTGAATTTTTGGAAAATTTTGGTTTTCAGAATACTGGGTTTTATCTTTGATTCTGTTATTGTTCCCACTGCGTACTTCATTCCTACAATTGTCATGTCATTATCCTGACTATTAAAATATGTACAAGCAAATATATATATGTATCTGTGAACAAAAGTGTTTACAACCTTTTTAAAAATAGTTTGCGTTAGCTTCTGTAAGGCTTGGTGTTTTCTGAAACAGAAATTAAGTAGAGTTTTAAATGAAGAGAGTAATACGTGCACTTAAATGTTTAAAAAGGAAAATTACTACTTTTGTCCCTGTTTGTACTTCTGTCTGTAAAAGTGATAGAGTGCTTTTCTGCATTCCAAAAATCTCAGTAGTTTATGTTCCCTGCGATCAGCGTGCAGTGTAGGTCCTGTCTTAGAAAGGTTTACCCCCTTTTGTTCATTTGAGCTATTATAGGCGTTTTTTACAAGTAAACAGCTCAATTTGTTGCTTCTATGGTCAAACAGGCAGAATGTTCACATGAGAACTCCTTGCTGCCCTTTTCCATAAAGGGAAGGACATGCAGGTGGTGGAATCACTGGTACCAAGTGGGAGCTGACAGTTGCAGTGAGCTGGCGAGGTTTATGCTGTGGCCAGGGGATATACGCCACACAACACAGGCCTGAGGTCCAAACTGGGTGTGCAGCACCATCCTGGTGGTTAACTGCTGTCTGGGTCACTAGCTCCTTGATGGACAATGGACTTCTGGTCAGGATCACTACTGTGTATACCGGTTAAAGGAAAGAAGAGGGTCTTTTGAACTGTTTATAACATGCAGGAGCTTCCCTTCAAAGAAATCAGCATTTGTTTCATCAGTAAGCCTTAGCTGTGCATGCCTGTATTCCTGCTTTAGCCTGTATTACAAACTGCCAGCACCATCCTATGAAAACATACGTATTGCTTTGAGAAGCCACTACTCCAGCAGCAGACAACTGTCCTGTACTTCCACTGCTCGGCTCTTGGAGTTAGGAGCAGGCCCTGCAAAGAAAGTCTCTGAAGTTGCTCAAGAGCAATTAGAATCATAGAATAGTTTGGGTTGGAAGGGACCTTAAAGATCATCCAGTTCCAACCCCCCTGCCATAGGCAGGGACACCTCCCACCAGCCCAGGTTGCTCAGAGCCCCATCCAGCCTGGCCTGGAACACCTCCGGGGATGTGGCAGCCACCGCTTCTCTGGGCAACCTGTGCCAGTCCCTCACCACTCTCACAGTAAAGAATTTCTTCCTAGTATCTATTCTAAATCTATCTTTTTCCAGTTTGAAGCCATTCCCCCTTATCCTGTCACTACATGCCTTTGTAAAAAGTCCTTCCCCAGCTCTCCTGTAGGCCCCCTTTAGATACTGGAAGGCTGCTATAAGGTCAAATTAAAATTAACTATTAATTAAAAATTAGTTGTCAAGCAAATTCATGATACTTATCAAAAATTTCATTGTTATTCATGGAAGGTGTTAGGTAGTGCTGAATGAAATTAGGAAGTTTTTTTTTCTAAAGCAGTGTCCAATTATTTTTCTTTCATTCCAGATACAACAAAAGTTAAGTTTTTAATTTTTGCCCGCTTAGTAGAGATACAGACATATGGACACACAAACATGCATTCCCTAAAATTGGATTTCTTTTTATTTATCTTTTTAACAACTGGCCTAACATGCTTTATTTCATATAAATTCAACTCTCGGCATTTTCCATTTTTGGTCAGTACCGCATAGCAATTTTAGAGGGGTTTGATGTGCCTGTTCTGCTGAACAAGATCGATTCTCTGGCCAGAATGTACTTCTCATGATGCAGAAGAAAATTCTGAGATCTCCAGGTGGATGTTGTTTTCCTGCAGGCTCGGCCCTTAGAAGGAACGGAAGCTTGAATTCCTGCTTCACTTGGTAAATGTGCTGGGTTGGAGGTATTTTCAGTGTTTAATAAACTAGGCGGAAACAATGTTTCAGATGAGATGGCAAAACCAAAATATCATAGTTTGAAATTTTGTTTAGTTTTCCCATTAGAAAATTGGCAGTTAACAACTGTGTTATTTGTCAAAAAATCTTTCAAGCAAGAAACTGGAGTCAGCTCTATTTGCATGAAACCGATGCTCTAAGATTTTAAGCAATTTTCTAATTACTCCCGGTCATACATAATGGATCCCAGAAACAAAATATGTTTGGATGTAAAAGAACTACACTTTTAGGAAAGTGAAGATAAAGACAAAAATAGAGATTGTTGCCAACCTTTCAAATAATTATTTTATATCGGTTCAGCAGTGAAGTTTTAAAAGCTACATTTTTTTATCGACGGGATTTTTTTCAGTGGAATAGCGCAGTTATTGAAAACAACAAAAAGAATAAACTATTTTTTAGTAACAGGGAACAACAGATTCATTTTTTAACTGTTTCCATTCCATTATGCATAACTGTTTCAATTAGGCAGGAATTTTAATAAATAACTGCAGCTCTATATTTCATTCCTTTGGGATTGTCGTCAGAATTTGAATTTCATGAGTACTACAGGACAGTTTCCATACTTGATCTGCATAATCCCCACAGAAGGCTGCTGAGTTCTGGGTCACCAGAACTTCATTCCAATTACAGCTTTTAGGCGTCTCAGGCATTAGGTAAGAACATGGCATGCGTTATGTTCACACAGAAGAGTATTCCTGTGGTTGTACTTGCTTTTAAGCGACTGACTTTTGTCCTTCCATACTCTATCCTTTGGTGGCCTCCAGTTGTGTTGTGTCAGAGCAGAATGGGATGAGGTAGCAATAGGAGTCCCTGTGCACTCTTTTGTTCCTTTTGCTCTCCCCTCACCTCAACTGTTGTATCTGCACAAGTGTGAGAACAATGAAATGCCTGGTGTAGCCGCAAACTACCAGTTGGTTTTGCGCTGGAGGAATTTCCACTGAAGACTGTCTTTGGGCATAGGCAAAGGAAGCAGATGCCAAGGGTAAGAGGCTGCTGGGAGCAGTCGCTCTCTGTTCCATCTGTGCCAGAGCTGCAGCACCGTGTACAGCCTGTAATCCCTTCCTCTTGCTGCTTTGCTGATGTTAAGGGAGGAAAGCGTTGGAACACGCAGAATGGTAATTGCTGCGGAGTTGTCAGTGGAATAGCCACTGACATAGACTATTTCATGGTCTCCTCCTTTTTCCTCCTACTTTATGGATTATGCTGCTACAGAAGTAAAACTTGTTTTCTAAGAGTTTGCTCTGACCTTCTAGGCACAGCTCATCTCACCCACCCTCCACCAAAAGCTCTTTCTGGTTTCTGGAATCTCAAACAGTATAAAAGTGTTATATGATGTATCTTTATTTTTTTAGGGGAAAACTGCTTGCAGGAGTAATAGTAGGAAGTGCTTATGTAGGAGTATGGTGGGAATTTAAATTTGCTTTGACACACTAGTGATTGACAGTGAATGATGTTTTGAGTGATCTTTTGTACAGCTGAGGTAGAGTTACGCTGGTGGTTTTGCAACAGTGGAGATTTCCAAATATTCCGCCAATATACGTACAACGACAAGGTGACACCACTGCAAAGAAGTGACAGGACAAGAGGCGGTGGGCACAAACTGAAATACTTCAAATAAGAAGAATACTTTTTCCTGTGAGGATGGTCCCACTCAACAGGTTGCCCGGAGAGCTTGTAGAGTCTCCATCCTTGAAAATATTAAAAATCTGAGTGGACATGGCCTGAACAACCTGTTGTTTTTCACCCTCCTTTGAGCAGAGGGTGGACGAAAGACCTCCAGAGGTCCCTTCCAATCTGAACCAGTCTGTTACTCTGTTGTTGTAAGAAAAACATGCAATAATCCTTTTCAAAGTGAAGTGGTAATTCCCTATTGTTTTGGCTTCCAATAATTTGTGGTTCAGAGACTTCTTAATACACTCTGCTGTCACTGTAGCGACCTTTAATTATTACAAAGGATGTAAGTGGAAATTACACATGCAAAAAGCCAGACACCAAAATCATTGTTAATTAATAACTCCAGTTGTGTAGTCATTAATTGGAAACATTTTGAGTAATAATGAGACAGATTTTGGGTTCTTTGAAGTCTGTAGTTAAAACTTTCATTGACTTCATGGGGCTAGGGTCAAACCATTACATTTTATATCCATCATAAAATATGAACTAAAGCAAAGTGGATAGGTGAGTTATATATTTAAACATTCTATAAACCCTAAACCTATGGTAATAGGAAGTTCGAGTTACTTTTGCCTCCGAACCGTTAAGCAGCTATCTCTGGTCCGCTCTCTGCACAGTCCCGCAATTGCTGTGCACCAGCTCTGCGCGTTACTTGCTGGCAGGATAATTTGTTTGGCAGGAAGGAAGAGCTGGGAGGCTTCGTTATTCTGTAGAAAGGCTTTTAAATGTGTAGAAGCAGGCTGGGAGCGCACAGTTGAGGAATGGGCCCTTTTGTGTGACCAGCCACACTCTGTAGGTTGCTGTACAAAGAAATCTCTTGATTTCTGATGTTTGAGAGTGGAAAATACTATTCTTCTGTTTGATTATTGAAATTATTTGTCTCCAAAGCAAGCATATAAGTAATCGAATAAACATATTTGCTCACTAAAGGGATAGTTTCAGGAAAAGAGGATTAAAATTCTTGGAAAATCAGCGAGGCAGCTACAAGTGTCAGGTGATTATATGGCCTTATGTAAGTGCAGTGTTTGGTGTCTAGCCAAGTATTTCTAAAACTTATAGGGCAACTTCTGTTCACGTTTAGGCCAGCATAAATCTGAAAGTGCTTCAAAAAAATCAGAGCAGTGTTTGCTCTTATGTTAGAGCTTTTTTTGAAAAGAAAAAAAGGTGTATCAAAAGAAATTTCTTTACCACAGGGAATTCCTAAAGGGCATGATGTGGTTAAAACAGGGGCTTGCAAGAATTGAATTTTATTTCTGCCTTGTAGATCTCCAGTACTGTATGGGGCAAGCTATCTTTGTGGCTCAATTTTTGTCTTTACTGTAGCAAATGTGTTGTGTTTGCGTATATCTGATATTTAGACAGTGGCCGGGGCGGGGGTGCTGGTAGGTACCTTATGTTTGTTGTATGGCAGTGTGTTAAAATAATTTTGTTCGTTACTGGTTTTGTTTCATGGAGAAAAACTCTGATTGGCACTAACTGGGAAAAAATATTTTTCATTTCGTTTTTCATTTTTAAATTTTACTCCCATTTAGGCAGGTGGTACAGGTAGTAATAAACTGCTTCTGAAGTGAACCCATCTTAAATAAGTAATTTATTTGTATTGTTTGGTAGATTTTTTGAATGCGTAATACTCTTTCAATGGCTGTTTTTCCCAAGACAGCATCCAGAATGCAAATTGTGTTCCCTAATGTTATTTTTCTTGCACGTCTACTGTTTTTTATCTCATGCTTAGTTTTTTTACAGTTTGAATCACATTACTTTTTCACTTCAGGTTTGAAATATCTTTAAAATTAGTGAGAGATAATACCATTGAATAAATCTCTTTGACTCATGCAAATCTTCAGATATCTGGAATTAGAAAAGCAAGCTCTTACATTGGTAGAACATTGCTTGAAGTGCTGAAGATGACTGGCTAAATCTGGTGAGTACTAATTAGGTAGAATTTGCCAGTCTGTCAATCAGTCAGTCTTACAAATTTTCCAGATCACATACTGAACATACACAAAGCAAGAGAGCAGATATAGTGAGTTCAAGAACTGTCTTCGGAATGATCCTCCTTTCAAAAGAGATTCACGAACTGATGTTGAAACAGAAGCATAAAATATTTCCAGATGACAACAGCATGAAGGAAGTCACAGAGATCTCAGAAAAGGAAGTCAGAATAGGCAAGGACATGTTTGGAAACGTGTTAGCTTTTACTGAAAGTGCAAGTTTGGACATCAGAGAAGTATTGGAATGCCTGCCAGGCTGTATTCTCTGTCCCCACTAGGCTTTTAGCACTGTAGTTGCCCACTAGGCAGCATCAGCTGAATCATCATGAAAACCAAACAAGACAACTTTACTTGAGAGAGAGAATACAGAATATGGACCCTTGCTGAGAGAATCCAACTGCCATCTGTATGTTTTTCTGATGAATGGCATTATCATATCTTTTTGTGCCAAATGAGTAAGCTATTTTCACCACACAAATACTGTCTACTCCAGCACATACTACATGCAGACTACCAACCACAAATTTCAGGGTGATCTTTGCAATGTGAATTTACTCTGCCGGTTGGAAACTTATCTGACGAGTTCTGGTTAGAAGACTACTGCCAAAAGAAGTATAGGCCTGTGATAAATGATTGGATCATCAAAACCCCACAGCTTTTCAGGAGCTTATAAAATACAACTGTGTCCATCACTGCCAAATTAGTGAGTAAGTACATATTAGCAACCACTTTACTCAGTTGCAGAGAGAGGTACAAGCTGAAAATGTATAACAAAGAAAAGAATGATGGCAAATAGGAAGACGGTATGCAAGAGCATTTCAGTGAAGAATTGCAAGAGAATAAAAAGAAGAATTAAGATGTTGAGGTACTCTCTAGTGCTTTACAGGAACCTTCCATTACATTTAACCTGGTTTCAGTAAGGAAAATAACTATTGGTTTACAATCGGTTTAAGTAATATGAGTCCCCGTCCCTGGAGGTATATAAGGGTCGTATAGATATAGTGCTCGGGGACATGGTATAGTGGTGGGCTTGTCAGTGTTAGGTTAATGATTGGACTAGATGATCTTACAGGTCTTTTCCAATCTAGGAGATTCTGTGAATATGTATTCTGTACTTGTGGTAAGAACTCATTTTAATCAATACCTAATCTTTATAAAACAAACATATTTTTTCATAATAAAATAGTTATCATAGCTAAACTATCCCTCAAAGAAGATTTTCATATTAGCAAAGCCTAGAGATCTGTATTCTCAAAAAGCATTCACTAGCTTGGATGTAGCAACTTTTAAGGTCTTAAATTTTGGCTCAGAGTGGTGTTTCTTTGTGCAGTCTGTCTTCCCATATACTAAAGCCTACTCACAGATTTCCCAAAGCCTCTGTGCAAATCCACAATTTCTGGCAGCTCACATTTATGCCATGATAATGTGGTTTCAGTGAAATAATGTTAGTCATGGACCCATGGCTGCCTGAGTGAAGCTGTGTGGAAAGAGAAGTCACAGAAAAACTTCAACTTCTCATGTCAATTAGAGGAAACTAATTTACAGCAACAGAATATAAATACAGTCAGAGTTCTCATTATATGATGAGTATATAAGGGAAACAATGTTTGACAGGTGTCCTTCCTGGTCTTGGTGGTGTTTGGTGTTTCTTGTTCTGTTTTACACAGCACTGTTTAGTACTAAATGCTTTCAAAAACAGAGGCTATCAAATGACATTAGCGCATTCCCTCTTCATAACACTGGTAAGTGCAGCATTGAAAAATGCTGCTGTTACAGAGCAACACAAGTAAGATTTACCATGAAGAATACCTCCATTATACAGCTCTCGGCAGCAGAGCAAAAAGGACTTTGCAGAATTGTGTTGGTATGACCTCAGTCTTTGAAGACACAGCTAGGATTTTGGTTATGCTTGTAACAGTACGTGCTGCAAACTGTTGACAAAAAATTATGCTTTTTATTATTCCTTTGTTTAAGGTGTGTATTTATCTTGCATTCTGTATGTACCATTCATCTCAAGATAGATTTAGTAAATTGTTTATGAAGCGTTGGAGGTTTTTTGCTCCCCACTTTTGAGTGGAACTAGCTGCTTTATGTCAGCAATATGACTTGTTGGGACAAGAAGTAAAGCGCAATGTCCAGTTGATACTGCAGTGCAAAGATTTGAGAGACCAAAAATACACATTTACATGAGATTCACCTCTTCACATTGGAGTGGGCATCTCTATTCTCAAAAAAACTCATTAAAACTTACAAAAGTTGTTAGGACAAGAATCTTGGTCTCATCTGAAGAACGGTGTTTTCTGAAATGCTGTTTTAGTAGAAATATCATGCTCTGACACTCACTGAGTAGAGGATTGGAGATTATCTAATGAATTACTTATGTCACTTCTTGCCACACCTTAGATCTACATGCCAGCTCCTTAAGTTGGGTATGTGATTGACTGTTTAACTCTGAGAAAAATAAATAAGAAAGCAACAAGATTACAAGATGTGAATTTAAAATGTACAAAAAGTACATCAAATTTGGAACATTTCACCTTCATAAAAAAGCTAACAAAAAGAACTTTTTAGTGTCTCAGACTCATAATGCTGTGATTTGTGTTTGGGGGGGAGAGATACTTTTTAAGCAATTCCTGATATTATCTGCCAAACTGTTAAATGATTTACTGAGTGGTTTCAGGGCTCAGTTATTGTACAGCTCTTCAGTGTTAATTTATCACTCTTTCAACTGTAATGGAATTACCAAGAAAATTATTTCTCTTGATACTTTCTTGGAAGCAGTAATCGTTTTTTGTGTCTCATGATATTGGAATTCATGATGGTTATTTAAATGTGTTTAATTTTTTGAAGATCTTTAATCATTTCCACATCATTTCTTTGTCTTTCACAAGAACCTCTAGTATTACCAGTAGCAGTACTGTTTCTCTGTGTTATTCTTTGCCCTATTAATTACTTGGCTCTCCCTTGCCATGGGGGAATCTCATTTTTCTTTCAAATTGCCCGATTTTTAAAAATAAGTAAAATAAAGTAGGATCAATTTGTTCAAACATTTATTTATCCTTTCAAACCCGAACACATCATTGCATGCCCTAAACTTGTCTTTTTTTCTAACTGTATCGGGTAGTCTTGTAGAAGATAATACTTGTCCCACAAACCTTACCTTACTTTCCTGTCAAGCGATCTGTGTTCACCAAGGCCATGGTATGGCTAAAATATGGCTGAAGGAGGAATGTGTCTAAAAGAACTAGTGATTCTGTAACAGTGGATTTTGATTCTTCATTAAAGCTGGGAGGTGAGTGGGAGCTCACATCCAGTAACTCTCTGCTATATGGTCATGAAAGACAGAATGGGTCTTCTTCAGGCCCCACAGTCCCTCTCTCTGCCACGCAGAGACTACATCATTGAGTTGGAGTTCAGCTTTTGAGCTTTAAATGTCCCAGAATGAGAGTTGCAATCAGCTTCCTTGAGAAACCGTCCCTTAGCAGAAGTCCAAACACGTAAGAAACTTTTTCCTGTTTTTCAGACTGACCTTATTTTTATTTAATTCTTCTAGTTATTTTCCTGCCTACAATTCTAAATGTTATCTCTGCAAGCATGTATGACCCTGCTAGCCGTTGCTTAGCCTGCTGCCTTCTGACAGCGTATTTGGTGTCCAAAAAAGTCAAAGGAAAAAGCATATTGCATTAGTTACTCTGGTTTTGCAAGTCATTTTCTGAAATAATTTTTGGTGAAAATTTTTTCAAAACACAAACTTTTTGTCAGGCATAAAAGACAGCAATAAGAATTCATATTTTTAGTTTGTTGTAACTTCTCCAAAATGTCTACTGAGTTGTTGACTCAGAGTAGCTTTCAGAGTAGGAGAGCTGGATCTCGGCCATCATACTTACATAAGAAAATTAAAAAAAAAATAAGCGATTTGTTGATCTTCAGTCTTCTGACTGCCTAGATTATCCTCATGATAACCTTTGTAACCTTTGATTAAAAAGTGCTACGCAGAAGAAAGCCTACCTGTTAATGAAGCTTAGTTTACTTGCGCTGGAAATTAAAAATGTGGCTGACTGCTTTTCAAACCAGCATAGTGAATTGTGTTACAGCACTGAGAAGGTTGCTGCACAAAAGTAAACCAAAGCAGAACAAATACGGAATAAATAAGAAATCTTGAAACTCAGATTAATTAAGTTATGATACATGGTAGCTTTGTTAATTCATCAGAAAAGAATGTTATTCTTTTTTAACTTAATGAGCGCATGAGTCTGTTTATCACATGCCTCTATAAATAAGTGTCTTTGCAGATGTTTTGTCTTTGTTGAAAACACTTTTTCCCCCCTCAGGGCATGCTACACTATTAAATTATACTATGAATTTCCTTGCACATTACAGAAGACGCTTAGAACACTGTGGCAGGCATAGCAGTGGCATAACTTTTTAATATCAATTTTAAGAACTATTTACAGACTATTTCAGTAGTATAGCACGGATATATTTTATCTGGCAAAACTTTTTAATATAAATTTTAAGAACCATTTGCACATTGTTTCAGTACATTGATGCTGTGTCTGGTTAAGCAAAAATGGTGGGCTAATTTCATTGATACTGATGTCTCTTTTAATACCGTAAGTACCATGAATTTCACTGACAGTTAAATGGTCTGGGTCACTTAGGATAATTTTGTTATCCTAATTAATTAATAATTATTTGCCCACCAAATCCATACTTCCTATATCTGCAACCCCCATTTCTTTCATGGTGTGGTTCTGATTTGCAATTATTGTCCAATTTCAAATGTCATATTGTCGATGTTACCTCAACAAACCCATCTGTTAATGACTGGGCAGTTTCTTCATCAGACAGAACAAATGCATTCACAAAACTATTTCTGAAGAGGCTTCATAAAACTCCAAAGAGGGCAAGACAAATGAAAAATCAGGAGTTTAGATGTGTGTTTATATGTGTAGTTTAGAAAAAAAGAATTCTAAATTACAATATACTTGGATATACTCCTATTTATTTTATATTTCAGCCTGAGAGAATTCATTATTCCTGTCTTTTACAGTGGAATACTGAGATGACTTGGAAACTTAACAGTTAGTAAGAATAGCTTTAATTCGCATGCCCTGTTTAAATGTGGTACCTGATAACTTCCCAGCAGTGAAATTTTACTTTATTCTTTCAAGTTACAATGTTCAAATCTGGGCCTGCTGACTAAGCTCATATCAGGAGAGTTGAATACTACAAACCTACAATGTCTTTGCTTTCCAGTCAAGGTTGGCCTGTACTGATGCTTGCAAAGTTAAGCACTTGTCACATTCTTTAAATATAGCTATCTTGGCTGGGCATAAGATAAAAAATTACAGTTTGCATACACTGTAAATTACTTTGGGCTCTTTCTAAAGAAAAGTTCCTTGGCATAGTTTCTAAGACAGACGTTTCCCTCATTGGTAGAACAGGGTAGGGAAATTAGGTACAAAACCACAAGCGGTGATAAAGAACTGTAAAATTAGCTTTGCATTTTGTGCTAATGTCTGTGAAATCCTTCTTCAGGTGATACAGAGTGGACGTGATGTAAAAACACGTTTTAAAAGAAGCCGAGGCTGTACAGAACCATAAGAGGAGTCCTGACAGGGCAGCATTCTAGCAGTCCGTTGTATGGTGGCCAAGGATATAGATGCCTTTTGCAAAGGAATAACCCAAGGTAGTGCTATGTCATCATGTAACATTCGGTTCCAGTCGAGGGCCTTAGTTTGAATCAGTCACCAACAGAAGAAAAGGAAGGAATGTTGGATATGTGTTTAGTTGTGATAAGTTATTAGTGTTCATGCAACACTAGCATCCATCAGCTGCTTTGAAGGAATGGAATGCAGTGGTTCTGCTGTGAGGATATGTTTATGTTGGATTAGCCTGTGCTTATGCTGAGCGTGATTTTCACTGTTTTAATCATGCCACTATAGTACCTCCTGTAGGTGAGCCACTTTACAACCTTACTGCTGTGGGCTGTGACTTGAGCACTTTTCACATGTGGAAATGGTTTGCTTTCCGTATCTATAGTAACTAACTGCTGACATTTTCACTAAGTGCTGTGCATAGGCTGATGTATGACTGTTATTATTATCTGCTTTATAACTTATGCCAGAAGGCAATGCAGTATGTAGTACCTAAATTAGCTTGAAATAAAACAGTTCATGATCTGAAGTCCTCCAGCTGTGGCAGCGAAGATGCTTGTGAAGTTTAATTGACCCTGCCAGAAATAACCTCAAGTATGTATAGAGAGATCCTTGGGCGCTATAATTTAACTTTCTTGATGTGGTACAGATAAACTACAGTGGCTGAGGGGGCTGGAATGCCCCCAGCTCACATCACTTCCCTGCATGGTAGACGTGCCTTTTAGTTGGTGATACAGTAATGGGCAGGTGAATTTGTGTTCTCTTCAAAACACTGCTTCCAATTAAATGTCGCATCTTCTCACTGGTGTCTAGCTCTGCTGAACTGTTTCTATTCAACCCATAAACATTCCTTTGTACTAAGTGTAGTGGCAGTTACATATGGTGAAGGATTACTCAATGACAGCATCTTACCTTACTTTTGTGTGGAAGGCCAGAGGTTTTATGATTGTGAAATTCCATGTTGAATACAGTTCCTTAATGATGAACCTAAAGAAATTAGTTTGAAAGCAAAGCTATGGGTAAAGAAATCATCAGAAAGCAAAATCGTGACATCGTATTTCCAAATAGGCTATTTTAAAACTTGTTGAGCTCCTGTTGTCTGGCTTGTGTTGCTACGCCCCTTCCCTGGCACTCAGCCACGTGGGTTTAGGGGCTGTTGATTTCCTCCTTGTGTTTTTTTTTACTACCATCTCCTTTGAGTTGGGAGGTTAAAACATAAATGGACTTGGGAGTAAAAACCATGGGGGAATTAGTGATACTGAAATCAATATTTACTTTGTTGATATCTTTGCACCTTTTCAAGTGAAAGTAATTATGAAGAAAACCTGTGTCTCACTCCGTGTTTCTTGTCACCTTCTCTCTGTCACGGGATTACAACATGTGTTTTTCCATTATAGTCTGTTTCTTAGTAAGTAACACGAGCATGGAGTAGCATGTTGCAGGGTACTTGGTACATATATTAAGTTCCATACTGTTTCTTCTAGCGTGTGTTGTGTATGTAGAGAACTGTCATGACCTAAAATATTTTGTTTCCTTAAAAGCAGTCAACATAAGAAGACTCCTAGTATCTTGTGAATCTGAAGTCAAAGTGGAATTCATGTTACATCGCTTTGTAAATGCTGTGGTTTTAAAACTGTGGTTGACAGCTTGTTCTAATATTGGCATTCCGTAATAAAGTTAAATGCATGTTTGAGAACAGGGCAGTATGTTCTCTGCCATGCTGAAAGTGAAAAATGCGGCTCGGGATACTGGAAGTTCCAGCCAGACTACACAGTTTCTATTAAATTATCCAACCCTTATGTTGATACTCTACTGCAATGGTCCTGTGCTCTGTTCTGCCCTTTGTAGAGATGGTTAACAAAGATTTGTCCTTGCAAGAGAAGGTAATTAAGCTAAACACAGTCATCCTGATTTATTGCATCAAGGCACTGTAAAATCTGCAAACAAAGCAGATGGGAGAGGAATCTACAGCTTTCCCGATCCACTTATATAATCTTCAGCTTTTCAGCTCCGTTTTTATGTAGGAAGAGAGCACCTCATCACTTGAACGTACAATCCCTTACCTTTCCCATGCACATCATTTTGGAACTTTTGAAGGGTCAGGATTCCTTCACATCTCTAAATATCTTAATTATGAAATCCCTTTTGACTGGTTGAAATTAACCTCCTCCTAAAGTAATGATGGTTGTTGGCTAATTTTTTCATCATTGTTGATAAAACAGCAGATGATGAATGATCAGACAAGTATTGCAATATTCTGGCAGTAATTATTTGATACTTAAATTATGAGTGATAATCTAGGGTATGTGTTTATCATACATTAGCTGCTGTGCTGTAAAGCCTGCCTGTATGAGTAAGTCTCAGTTTATATCTCCTTACTAGGGGCAAAATTCCTTAAATTCTATTAAATATGGGGTAAGAGTTGCATAACATATAACAGCTGGCCTTTTATAAATTCATACTCTAGATGACACAGAGATAATGTTTTGGAGTTAAATAACACGCGTTTGTCTGTTTTTTCAGTCTTGCCAAAACCCACAGTATCAAGTTCTTAAAGGCTTAGAAAAGAAGTTGGGTATGATTTTAAACCCTGCTGCCTTGCTGACAAGGCATAAGCATGAAGCAAAGAGACAAGGTAATACCAATCAGCAAATTAGCAGCTTCTGGCTCCTCCCAAGTTTCAGCTGTGTTCCTACCAGACCTGTGAAGCAAGATGTAAGAATTATCTTCCTCTAGGCACTAGGCAGCAGTTTCCAAGTCAGCTTGCTCCGCAATGCCTGCAGAAACTTGGTGGAAAGAGCAGATTTTATCTTGCCTGGGGATTGTAGCCTGCTGCCTAAAAAGATGGTGGTGACAGTCTGTTCCCTATTAAAAATGCAGTAGTACAGTATACAACTTACATAATCATCCACTATGAGGACTGTGATAGAACTCTGCAAAGCACGTCCTTACCAATCTCCTTTTCATATAGGCAGGGGCAATAGCCCTGGGGTTTGTCTGAATACATCTGAAGAACAAATTCTGGTTTTAGGATATCTTTGGATCATCAGCTTTGCTTATTTGTTTACATCTGTATGTCAAATATCAAATATGCAGGTTGAAATGTCTCTTGAGGCAACTGGTCCCCTTGAACTAGAGACTGCATTGCCTTGCACTTCCAAAAAAATTGTTTCTAGTCATATTGGATATCAAGAGAAGTCTTATTGGTTATCAAGAGAATCCCAGAACCATTCAGTTTGAAAGGGAACTCTTGAGATCATCTAGACCAACCCCCGTGCTCAAGCAGGGTCAGCTAGAACTGATTGCCCAGGACCATGGCCATCAGGTTTTGAGTGACTCCACAGACTCTCTGAGCAACCTGTGCCAGTGCTTTACCACCCTCACAGTAAAAAAGTGTTATCTTGTGTTCAGGTGAACTCTCCTGTGTTTTAATTTGTGCCCATTGCCTCTTGACCTGTCGCTGGGCAGTCTGGCTCCCTCATCCTTGTTCCCTCCCATCAGGTATTTCTAACCATTGATGAGATCCCCTCTGAGCCTTCACTTCTCCAGGCTGCAGAGTCCCAGCTCTCTCAGCCTCTCTGGATATGAAAGATGCTTCAGTCCCTTAATCATCTTTGTGCTGGACTCACTCGATTAAGTCCATGTCTCTCCTGTACTGGGGAGTCCAGACCTGGTCATGCAGTGCTCCAGGTGTGGCCTCACCAGTGCTGAGTACAGGGGAAGGATCACCTCCTTTGCCCTGTGGGCAGTGCTTTTCATAATAGAGCCCAGGATGGTGTTGACTTTCTTTGCTCTGAAGGTGCATTGCTGGTTCATGGTCAGCTTATTGTCCATCAGGACCCCAAGGGCCTTCTCTGCAGAGCTGCTTTCCAGCAGGTGGGCCCCCAGTGTATACGGTGCCTGAGTTTATTCCTCTCCAAAGCCCTCTTCAGGACTTTGCATTTCCCCTTATTAAACTTCATGAGGTTACTCTTGACCTAATTCTCCAGCTTCTCAAGGTCCCACTAAATGGTAGCACAACCATGTGGTGTTTCAGCCATTCATCCCAGTTTTGTAACATCTGTGAACTTGCCAAGGTGCACTCTGTCACATCATCCAGGTCATTAATGAAGCTCTTAAACTGTATTAGCCCTGGTAATGACCCCTGGGTTACACCACGAGTGACTGGCCTCCAATTGGACTTTGTGCTGCTGATCACCACCCTCCAAGCCATTCAGTCAATTTTCAATCTGTCTCACTGTGTAATTATCTAGCTTTTAATTTGTCAGCTTGTTTATAGGCATGTTATAGGGTCAGCCTTACTAAAGTTGAGGTAAACAGCATCAGCTGCTCTCCCCTCATCCAACAGGCTAGTCATCTCTTTGTAGAAGGTTATCAGAGTGCTAAAGCATGATTTCCCCTTTACAAACACACCCTGACTGCTCCCAATCACCTGCTTTCCCTTCATGTGTTTGGAAATGGTTTGCAGGATGATTTTCTCCATCAGCTTCCCATGGGTGTAAATTGTTGCTATGTTGTTTGGCTGTGGTTGCAGAGCCCAGATAATAGATTGGATAGGAAAGCTCTTCAATTCATTTTATTTTAGAGATGAAACTCTAAACTCTGAAATGTTTAGGTCTTGGTTTTTTTGAAAATGTCTATGAATTATCTCATGGAGATTAAATTGAACTTTACCTTGCAGCCAGTGACTGGGAGGAGGCACGGAAGAGGAGTAGAAATCCTGTAGAGCATTGTGGACAGTGGGGCTTGGGGAGAGTTTATTTGGGATGTGTGGACAAAACATTGTGTTTGCAATGAATGCAAGACTGCCTGTCTTTCCTGTTTTTGTAGTCCTCTCCTATTAGAGCAATGCAACATTGCGATTGACTTGATCNCACGTCAAACATTCATAGTTAAGGCCTGTATGGGTTTTTTTGATGAAACCATAATGAAACCCTGAAGAGCGACACAAAAACAGTGGCCTTACAGGGTTTGGGTAGATTGCATAAAACTTTGTCCTTCAAAATTATTTACTTCTATTTCGTGTTTTCAAGACTGTGGATAGACCAACAGGAATGTGTGAGGCCAATTCCCTTCAGTTAGATATCGCCTCACCAGGAGTGAATCTGGAGGACACACTGGTGGTTTTACGTGGGCAGGTGAGATGTTGCCTACCAAGCTAATCATGACAGAGAGAAGTTGGAAATCTGTCTGGAGATGCCTCAAAGCAATGCATATTCTGATGGCTAATTTTCATTTGCTTGCTAACCAAGAGAACAAAGTCATTCCTGCTATTCAGACATTTGTTTTTTTCTTCAGTCTTTCTGTCAAATGTCAGCCCTCCTTCTCTTTTTAAATGTGGGGAAATCAGAGAAAAAACTAGGTGGAAAGGCAACTGGGCAAAATGAAAATATGAGGCTTTATAAAGAATCGTGTTTTGTTTTATTGTTTTTATCTGCTGAATATACTCAGAGAAGTTGTGTGATTGGATGTGGCATATGTAAAATCAAAGGTCTAAGAGAAAAATTGAAGACTGTCAAAAGCTTTTTGCTCTTGGGATTGAAGACTAGAAAAAAACGAGTTTCATTATCAGCACCTCATTATCAACCATGTTGAACAGCTTGATTACTGCAGCAATTAAAAAAAATAATTATTATGAAAATTAGCTGTGCTAGCCAGATAGATAGAAAATAAATTTTTACTTCTTACCGTGGCCTGTCTGAGGGAATGCTAATAAGAATTCATTACACTGACTCGTGAGAACAGAAGCATCAAACTTCCTAATTATTTTACTTTTTTTTAGTATTTAGGTCCCTCCTTGCAGTTTAGAATTTGGTCAGCGAACTGGACCATGTATTTTCAGAACTGGTTCTGAAATTGCTGGGCTTTCTCTATTCTAATCATTATCTTTGTCCTTCCTTTTTTGCAGTAGTTTATGACTTGGCTCAGTATTCCATCTGCTCTTGCTTTTTACTAATTTTTTTTTGTAAACATTTGTCTGTACTGTGAAAATAATAGAAGTAATAAATTTATCATGTCTTTCATGAACAACTCTTTTCTATTCCACCTCTTGCAAAGTGTCTGCAGTCACAGAGGTGCAGAGTTTATCAGCCATGATGAGGTTCCTTTGAGACAAATAAACAACTGAGAGCTGAAAGCTCATCTGTTATGAAAATGGTTTATCTCATGTTATGAGTCACCGAGGATTTTGAATATGGAAGAGCGACTGGTAGTTCAAGGTCAATGCCTATATGAAATTCAGTGCCTACCAGAAAATGCCTGAAATGTGCAAGTCTGGTTTAACTGCTTTTTCTATTTGTGCTCAGTGTTGCTCTGTTTTGAAGGGTGTTGTCAAGGCATATGCTACTAGATACTCTCCAACTAGAAAACATACAAAGTTTGTAGTGTGAGGAATCAGCTAAAATTGCACTGGAGGATTGTTACTTTTTTTAATAAGTTCCAAACTGGCATAATATCCAGTCATTGCCTGATGTTTCCAAAAGCCTGGCTGTCTTTGATGCAGTACAGTCCTGGGCCTTACAATTTGCTGCTGTGACTACTACAGTGCTTGCATATCCTTAATTCAATTTACCTCTTAAGAAATGTAGTATGTCTGTTTCATATGGATAGTTTCTGTTTCCATTCTAGCAGAAGAAGAAAGAAAAAATAGAGTCATTGTTTTGTGATGTGATGACAGGACAAAAGGTGTTGCTTTAATTCTTTCTCTATTAGGGCAACGAAGCTGGTGAGGGGTCTGAGGGACAAGTCTTATGAGGAGTGGCTGAGGGAACTGGGGCTGTTTATCCTGGAGAAGAGGAGGCTGAGGGGAGACCTTATCCCTCTCTACAACTACCTGAAAGGAGGTTGTAGAGAGATGGGGACTGACCTCTTCTCCCTAGTGACAAGTGATAGGACGAGAGGAAATGGGTTCAGGTGAAGCCAGGGGAGGTTTAGGTTGGATATTAGGAAAATATTTTTCACTGAAAGGGTTATCCAGCATTGGAATAGGCTGCCCAGGGAGGTGGTGGATTCGCCATCCCTGGAGGTGTTTAAAAAAAGGGCAGACGTGGTACTTGGGGATATGGTTTAGAAGTGGTTTTGTCAAGTTAGGTTAATGGTTGGACTCGATGATCTTGAAGGTCCCTTCCGACCTTAACGATTCTATGATTCTATGAGTCTATTGTCCGCAGACCTAAGAATAGTTTTGGAAATCTCCTCCTGGTTTAAGAGCTACACCACTGATTCTCTTCTTGTAATAGTGCTTAGCATTTTGATTGTTTAACATCCGGTAAAGGACAGTATATGTGGGTCTCTTGGGATATAGTGTTCTCTCCTAACTGTAGAACATCAGATTTGTAACTTCAAACTTAATGGATACAGTCAGCAGTTTCATTATCTGCTTTGGCTTGGAAGAATCGGTGCTTTTATTTTCCTGTGGAAAGATTCTGATCTTACAGTTCTACAGTCAGTTTTGTTTTGGCATCTAGTTCGTATTTTCCTAAGAGACATAGTTAGTTCTTGCTGATCACACCTCATGGCTGAAGGAAAATGCAATGTATGTTATGAGACTTGCTCCTGAAAACCAGCTTTTGTGGGGTGCTTACGTAAGCACACTGCAGTGTACCCTTTTTTTTAAAGGTATTTCTGGTATGGTGTGTCACTTGCTGGACAAAACCATTAGCTGTCACTGTTTGTAATACTCTTGGGATTGTTTCGTTCTTTTATTTCTTTTCTTCATGACACGTAACAGTGTCCTTTCTGGATCCCTTTGTGTTTGCATTGGTTTAGGGAGTGTCGTGGTTTCAGCTGGGATGGGTTTGACTTTCTTGCTAGCAGCTGATATAGCGCTATGCTTTGGATCTGGGATGTGGATAGTGTTGGTAATGCACTGATGGTTTTGGTTGTTGCTAAGCTCTCAAGGCCTTTTCTGCTCCTCACACCACCCCGCCAGCGAGCAGGCTGGGAGGGCACAAGAAGTTGGGAGGAGACACAGACCCCAACTGACCAAAGGAGTATTCCATACCATGTGATGTCATGCTCAGTATATAAAGCTGGGAGAAGAAGGAGGAAGGGGGGGAGATGTTCGGAGTTATGGCGTTTGTCTTCCCCAGTATCCATGTGTGCATGGCTTTTGCTTTGCTTATTAAGCTGTCTTTATCTCAACCCAGGATTTTTCTCACTTTTACTCTTCTGATTCTCTTCCCCATCCTGACGTGGGGGGAGTGAGTGAGCAGCTGCATGGTCCTAGTTTCTGGCTGGGGTTAAACCGCGACAGTCCTTTGTGAAGATAAAACCAGTTTAATAGAATACTAATGGAAAAGGGAAATAACAACAATAATAATAATAATGGTAAAAGAATATACAAGATGCAAGTCATTCTCACCACCTGGTGAATGGGTTGCCCAGCCAGACCTAAGCCAAGATCACCGATCCCCACCCTGGCCAGCCCCCATTTATATACTGAGCATGACATCTATGGTACGGAATATTCCGTTGACCATTCCATTGTTCTGTCTATGCTCCTTCTCAGCTTCTATGGGAAGCTGAAAAAAGTCCTTGACTAGTATAAACATCACTTAGCAACAACTAAAACAATATGCATTATTGGCATTTATTAACCTGTCATACCAAATCTGAAAACACAGCAACCACTAGAAAGAAAGATTAACTCTGTCTCAGCTGAAACCAGCTCTTGTATCTGGGCATCCTCAGAAGATGGCGTTTCTTTATATAGTGACTTTGGAGAACTGCATTCCTCACTATCTCTAGCATACTAGATCATTTGGAAAATTTTCTAATAATTGACGATCTCTCAGCCCCATATGCTGTCTTATTTCTGTTAATATTTTTTTCTCATCTTCCCATAATTACAGTGCAGGATTAGCCTGTACAGGGCTGTTCTGAAAGTATTTGCTGATTCACCTTTATTTTGCTTTGTGAGGGAGATTGTGCCTTCTCAAAAATCACACTGTGGTGTGGCATGAAACTTCTTTATTGAATAGTTTTATGTAAGCAGCTGTAAGCCTTCTGGAATGGATTATGTCCTCTCATGCACACCCCATTAGATACACCAGGGTATTCCTTTGTCTCTTGTTGTTGATCTAAACCAGATGTAATCCGTAGGATCTGCTTATCCAGCATGATCATCACTCAAGAGAAAGGTTAGCTAATATGTGGCCATTTCTGTTATTGCTGCCTTTGGCCAAATTGTTGTCACCCTTTAAGGAATGGGACTGATGCTTACTGCTGAGTCTGGCCTTAATAACATGCCTATGCTTGCTGCTTGTTGCATCCTTGACTCACTACAGTGCTTTTTCTTTGAGCTTTCTGTGTTTTCAGGCTTGTTGTTCTTCTTATTATGGTATAAGTTCTAGGGCTGTTGCAGCTAAATTGGAGCTCTGGCTTGCCTGTTTTTTCCTCCCATTTCCTTTCGCTAGAAAGTCTTGTGGATCTTAGATCCTTATCTGATCTGAAGAAGATTAGAGACTCAATTTACTGGAGTTAGAATGAATACAAGAGCATTTTTCCCTCATTAATGCTCTCCAATGTTCATCCTCGACAGTGCACTCTTCACAATTAATGTATTTAATGTTTTTTTGGAAGCCTGGTTGGTAAACAACTTGGATTACAAACACATATGACAGAAAGGAAGAAGGGCAAATTACCATTCCTGCTCCCATCCTGGATTTTTTATCTCTCTTAAAGCATAAGTACACAAGTTATTCAGTAGAACTCTGAAGGAACCTAAGACTTTGCAAAGCCAATGTGCAGATGGTGGAAAATGTGTCTATTTCATCGATATTACACCTGTGTTCAGAGACTGCTTCCTCACCTCTCTCCTTTTAATCTGCCTTTGAATCTGCCATGGCCACTGCTGTTGTTTTTTGTGAAGGGAGCCCTGCCTTTGACATTGATAGAGATACGATTTTATCCCATAGATTTCAGAAAAACCTGTTCACCAAATGCAGTTTGCCTTACTGTCTGATTATTTCTTTGAAAACGTTTCCATTTAAATGGGAAAACAGATGCGTGATTTGTCCAGCTGCTCAACCTTGTCATCAGGGACGTGCTCCATGGATAAGCAGGATTTAGCAGAGGTTAAGGGGGAACATTTGTACAAGAGCTACTTGTTAATATATTAGTGACGTATCACAGGGAGATTCACTTCGGGCAGCAGCTAAGTGTGGGCTTGGTACATCAGCTATCTCTGACAATAAGCTCCAATCTAAACTAGATCTCTCAATCTTTCAAGGTTCATCACTTTCTAGAACAGTATTTACTGCTTTTGAAATGTTTGAGTAAATACTTACACTGATAAAGATTTAATGGAAGAAGTCCAGTATTCATAGTCTTTCTTTGACCTCAGACAAAATGTACTTGAACTTTGTTAGCTTTTAGTACCTTGACAGCTTCTTCAGAGATACGCTTTCTTTGGCATAAGCACTTAACACATAACCTGTGTCAGTTATGTCTTGCGTATTAACTGCTAGCACAGGATGTGATATAATGAAACCCAGAGCATATCTGAATTAAATTTGGCATTGCTGCAGGAAAGAGCCAGTTAATGTCCTTGCGTAATGCTTATGTAATAGATTAGATTCTCTGCCTGACTATTCTAGTTGTCTCTGGTGGTATATAAAAAGCTTGCCACCTTGCTAGTACTCAATTAGCTCATTCACCACGAGTAAACTAGTTTTCTAGCTTATAGGAGGAAAGCACTTCCAATCCTCTAATTGGTTTATGCATATAATCTTTTCCACACGCCAACAAGTGCAAAAGTTGACTAGCTAATAGAATCTGAGAATAAGGTGAGAAGGGGAAAAGAGATAAAGATCTAAACTCAGGCTATACAGACAACTTGTACAGTAATAGCACCATTTTTTATCCCTTCAGTTCTTTTTGCTTACTTGAGACAACAGATAAATCTTAATATAGATGAAAATAGATCATAGTCACCTAATAGATAAAAATGTTTGCTTTCTTTTTCAGATATACTTTCAAACCAGCTTTGTGGTGTATATATTATATTACTGTTCTATGTATTTTCTTTATACTGTGTTTAAAGGATGCAAATAAGCTTTAGTTATTGTTATCATTTTTCATAGGAAGTTGTACATTTTATAAAACTTATAAACGTGGTAAAAGAGGAAATTCCATAACAATGTTCGGTTCAGGGTCATTGAGAAATTATGCTGTATAGCACCTTTTATGGCATAGAAGATGACCTTTTAGGGTCTTTATCTGAAAATGATAATAATCTCAAGATGATATTTTTAGTGGACCTACTGAGCAGGGCCTCTTGAAACAGACTTTCTTCAAGCCTTTAACTGTGGTCATTGTCAGGACAGAACCAAGACAGTGCTGGGCCTTTGTTAGTTGTCTGGTTCCTCACAGGGCAGGAGCTGTGAATGTCAGAGACAGAAGCACTGTGTCTGACAATAAATGTTATCCTGGTATTGGACATTGGATTCCAGGCCTCAGCTGTTTCTCCCACCTTTCTTACTAGTCTACGACAGCAAAAAATGCAGCAATGCTTCTTCTAGAGTTAACCAGGACTATGATGATGCTCCACTTTAAATTTTGCTATGCAGCCCCTCGCCTGACTTCCCACCCATTAAGAGTCCTACCATGAATAAAACTTTGGAAATTCTTGCTTTAAAGTATTAACCCTTCAATACTAAGGAAAACTCGGATGTGTTGGAAAGCTGTCGGTAATATCTACTTTGTGTTCTGCTTTATTTACTTTAAATGGTTCTTAAAACAACATAATCTTATTTTGAGATGCTGAGATGTTTTATAGCTATTTTGCATCTAGACATACAACTTCTAGCCTGCTAATGTCGTAACTCTTACATGTTCAGAAATCTTTTTTACATATGAGCATAGCAAATAATACAGTTTTTAGCTTAAGAACCCATTTGGGAGTAAGTATTAACTGAAAGCTTAATTCTCCTACCAGAGTTTAAGCAGCTTCTTGCCACATGCAGAAGAGCAAATAATTTCCCTGAAGACTTTCGATGGTCTTTCTTCTTTAATAAGGTGCAATTGAAAAATGAAATTTTACCAAGGTGCAGTTGGAAAGCTTTATGTAGGAGATCAGGGGCATAGTTTCACTTGACCTATGATTTTAAGTCCTATTAAACTTCAAGAGAATCACTCAGAAAATAGGTTGGATAATTAAAAAAATGGCCTTATCAAAGAAAAGATGTAGTTTCCTGTTGCGACATGACTGGGTACACTTGCATTCTGCCAAAAGCTTTGCCCTGTGCCAGTGAAACTCTTCTGTTCATTGGACAATGTCTTTTCCACATGGACAATTTATATAACTGCTTCCCAAGGCAGCCAGCGTAACTCTGCCAAAGAAGAGCACCTTCTGGGTATTCTCAGGCTGGAAACCTGGTTCTGACTGTTACTTGGTAAGAATGAAATGTCTTATTGTTTGCCTGTTCCCCTGAATCTCTTTGGTCCCTTATAACCCCAGAAACATTTATCAAAGAAGCTGGATGTGTTGTTTCTCCCCAAGCACACTGAGCCTCTGAGACAGAAAAGAATGCCACCTTGTAGGGTCTCCTTCTGGTATGGACTCAGTCAGAACAAATAAATCTCTGAGAGCTTCCATTCTCTCTCAAAATGCAGCTGTAGGTACTTTATTTTCCACAGATGGTGACTGAACGTGGTAATGACCTTAATATCAGTCCTCTGACTATGCTCTATTGCTGGGGCTCTTCCCCTGTCCCATGGCTCAGGGTGGAGGTATTCCTCAGACGGGAGCAACAAGGCTGGTGTGGGTAAGCACAGGGAGGGGGAGTGGGGCTGACCTGCAATATGCTAAGAGTTGAGAAATTTGCAGTCTTCAGAAAAACCCAAACAACCCAGAAATGGCTGGCCAAAGTGGGTTTTCTAAGTATGGAAAGGATTTGAAGGCTGATTGGAAAAAGCATTTTGGATTCACAGTCAACTGCTATTGTGATTTTTCTTCAGCACAGTGTGACAGCCTCGGAAGAGTACTCATCTGTGGAGCTGGAAATATATTCCAAGTTACAAAATGCTGTATCACTGGTTTTGTACAAATATCTTACTTCACCAGTACTTATTTGCAGTTCAAATCTCAGAAAAGTTGCCCATTGGGTTTCACTTCAGCTAAGAAACCACACATTCTATTTTCATATTTTGTTTTGCTGTATAAGAATAACTTGGACATTTTACATATCATCCACCCAACTATAAACCCAGGCCGCATAGCTGGACTTAGATTCTTCTAGAAGGTTGGCATCCTGTGTGGCTTTGTGATTAGTTTGTCATAGGGTCTCAATGAACAGAAGTGTCAGAACAGCGAGGGCCAGCTGTTCTGCAGTGGAAGGCGAGCCAGAAGCCGAGCGTGGTTCCAAGACCAGCAGAGGGAAGTGCCTCGTCCTACCCAGCGTGCAGGGCTGCGGTGCCCGGGCAAGGCGAGCAGGGCAGGTCTGGTCAGGGCACCCAGGGTAAGGCGCAGCCCAGCAATCACCGGGCAAGTCCACATGGACGAGGCAGGGCTGAGGCCAGGCCGGAAAGTCAGCCTGCACGTCAGGGTCTGGGCGTGAGTCAACAGGGCTGACGGCCAGGCGCAGGCACGGCTGCAATGCAGCGGGATTCATAGCTCACGTGGGAGACAAGCGGTAGCGGCTCAGCTTAAAAGCAGTTTGCATGGGAAAGCAGGGCCTGCCTTAGTCGAGGCCTCCCCAAAACGCTGTCTGGAGGGCTCTGTCCAAGGCCGACAGCAGAAGAGAGGACCTCCCTCAACTGCACTATCTCTAAGCTGGCCCCAAGTCCAGGCAGCCAAACCTCTGGGAAGGGGTATGCTCTCAGGACCCGTACAGAGGGACATAAATGTGTCTCCAGTAGAACATTTCCAGTGATGGATGTGCCTTTCTGTGCAGTGTCCACAACCTCGTCTCTGTTTAGCAGTTTCCGGCACTGATTCCATGCTCAGTTCATAAGTCTGCCAACAGTTCAGGTAGCTTTCCGGATGTGACCGAGTATGTCTGTCACTGTGGCAGAACACTTAGGAGAGCAATAAACTCTTGGGTGATTTGGAGTTCATTTCTGCTAATAGATACGGAAGAAGCTATTTGATAGACAGATTCAGTTTTCTGCAAACTGTTAGTCCAAAGCTGTCTGCAGAATCTGAAGCTTTATGTATTAGCAACTGAAGGGATGACTACAAATGATCCACCATTATGCAGTCATTTATATCCAGTAGTATGGAAAGGTTAAATATTCTCCTACCATGCAAAAGTGAATCATGAGGCTTGCTTTAAGGTCATGCGTTGCTTTATCTGATACTACTGCACAATATATTGGAAACAGGATCGATCCTAAAACACATTCATCTTTTGTAATGCTTGTCATAAGGAGGAGGTCAGATGGATTTTATGAGCTGGTATTCTGCCAAGCATTGTGAAGATCCCTCAAAACTGACAGACACTTTATTGGACTGCCAAATCTTTTTGGAAGGTTCCATATCCTCTCATATTGTTATAGATAATCTCTATCGTAGTTTAGCAGATATACTTTCAAGAATGTATGGTGTAGTATTTGACAAGAAAAAATATTAAAATACATTAAATTATATTTAAATATTCCATTTAAATCATTACTCGCAAAAAATCAAAATAAGTTTGCAAATTTATGATGCAGAAACTTCTGTGATGCTCTCATATGGTACAGGAAAGGATGACAAGAGCTTTCTGTTTTTTTTTGATCCTACATTATTGTACCACTGTCATTTACAGACATTTGTTTGGGTGGAAGTCAAAAATAAAAAGACTGGGCTCTCCTGTCTGTGTCCTGAGGAAAGGGATTGGCATCCATGAAATGCTTCAGAGACTCCTGAGAAGGAAAGCCTTTTATGAAGAGAAGACACAAATACTAACTGTGGGAATAAGAGTATTGTTTGTGACAGAGATTTGCTAGAGATTCTTTAATACTGATTAAGAACTTCAAGTAAAATCCTATGTACCACAAAGACAAATCATCAGAAATTTAAAGTACGTTAGTAATTATGAAAAGGTGGTCTTCCTCTTAAAAAGTACATATTTTAAAATTAAAATGCTTACTTACTGTTAACCAGTTAAAAATGTTTTCTTTAAAGGAAGGTTTCTCAGCAGCTGTAACAAGCTGCCGTCAATCTTGGCAAAGAAAGCCATGGAATCTTTTCTTGAGGGGTCCTTAAAATTTCCCCATGATAAAAAGGAGGCTTTCCAGTTAAGTATTTTGCTCTGCTCTTGCACTTCCTCCATATCCTCGCATCCCTCTCTTACCATGTGCAAATACTACAAAATGGGACTCAAACCCACTGGATGTGTATTTGAATTGAGCAGTGGCCCAGGCCCATGGAGGTTTCAAAATCTAGTCCCAAATTGCTGTGGGGCTAGCCATCCCTAGGTACGTGGCAAATGAGATAGGAAAGGCCAAGGTGAGGATTTTCTACGTATCCTTAAATATCAGATAATTATATGGCTGCGTCCTTTTCCCCCACATTATTGCTAATTCCCTCTTGAGAAAATAATGCATCTGCCTGCACAAGCATAGAATCATAGAATGGCTTAAATTGGAAGGGACCTTAAAGATCACCCAGTTCCAACCCCCCTGCCCTGGACAGGGACACCTCCCACCAGCGCAGGTTGCCCAAAGCCCCATCCAGCCTGGCCTGGAACACCTCCAGGGATGGGGCAGCCACAGCTTCTCTGGGCAGCCTGTGCCAGTGTCTCACCACCCTCAAAGTGAAAAGTTTCCTCCTGGTATCTAGTCTAAATCTCCCTTCTTCCAGTTTGAAGCGATTCCCCCTCATCCTATCACTACATGCCCTTGTAAAAAGTCCCTCTCCAGCCTTCTTGTAGGTGCCCTGCAGATACTGGAAAGCTGCTATAAGGTCTCCCTGGAATCTTCTCTTCTCCAGGCTGAACAAACCCAACTCTGTCCTGTACACCCCTGCATTTGTACAGGGATTTGTGGATTAACAATTTTGTAGTCATGTTTTTATCCTTAGAAGCCAGATCTGTAAGAATGAGAAATTAGTATTCAAAAATAGTTTTTACCAGTTTTGTTCACAAACAAGGCTGCAGTTCACCCAAACTGGAGTAATTTTTACTCCTTTTGATTAGAAATCAGTGATATATTTTGCATAGGTTGTCACATCTCTCAGGCATTTGTGGAAGAACAGTAAAAAATGGTCACCAACATCTCTGGTTTGCTCAAGAGCAGAATATTTGGACCAGCATTGTCCATTCCATTGCATATGCATTTTCATTTCTTCGTGTGTCATAAACTTGAGGGTAAAAGATGTGATCAACTTCCAGCCAAATCCTTTTCATCACGCCTACATTTAAGAGGGACTCATTACTATCAGTTGTGAATTTCTGGTTCTTTTCCTCTCCTCTTTCAGTTGTTTGTGTTTAGTTACTGTCTGTTTAATTAGGTATTTGTAGACCTGTAAGGCCCTGTGCAGACTCGGTGTACTGTAGCTAAAGGATCAAGTCAAGTGGATTACTTTTCTAATGTAAATAGTTTAATTGATTTTCAGTTTAACAGGTATTTATGGTTTAACTTAGTTAACAGAAAATCTGTCGAGTTACCAGCAGATTATAACTATGGCAACAAGTACAGAGAAGATGGAACAATTTCTTTTTAGGGTGTAATAGGCAAATGAGTCTCAGGGTTTTTCCCACTACCAATATTCTGTTCAGAAGTCAGAGCTGTTAACTGTGGTATCTGGAACATTTGGCAGTTTCATTGCTGTGAAATGAATACAATGGGGAATCAGAAAATGGTTAACAGTGGTTAACAAGTGTTAAACAAGTTTGTGAATTGGAGAACTAGTCTACAAAAGATTTGGTGAAATTGGTATAATCACAGAGGACAGTTCCTTGTTATGTATGTGGTTGAAAAACAATGAAAACAAATAATTAAATTGTTGCCAGATTAAGCTTTTACAGCATGGAAGTAATTATATTTTTCATAGCAATTAGCAATGAAATATTCACAAATTCCAAGTTATTTTAATGATAATTATAACAATATGTATACACTTTCCATTGCATCCAAAAGAAAGGTCCATCTTCAAAAATAAAATCAGTTTCTCATTGAATTGCTGTAGTGAGGCTGATGAAGCTTCAAGCCCTTTATTTCTTCTCAAAATTAAAAGCTGTGTCAATGACTTGTCTTTATTTATCGTGGTTCTGGTCTCCTCTTTTAGGGATGTTTTTTCCTCCACTGAAATGTACGTTCTGTACAACCTGGGTCTCTCTCCCTCCATGCCCTCTGCCACATGGGTAGGTACTCTCTGGAAGCTGTGGATGAGTTCTCCACCAGCAGAACCTGGCTGCAAGGGGCCGTTGGCCGTCCAGCGATGCCAGGTTCAGTGAATTGGCGTGGAGGAGAAAGAACCCACAGTTCTGTCTGCTGGTCACAAACACTGGAACTCCTTTGGCGCTCCAAGACAGTTTTACTCTCACTGTCAGACAAAATACTTCTTTCATTCACTTTCCTGTGACGGTTATTTCTTTTTCTTTCCTTCTTTTAACAAAAGAGAATACAAAAGCCCCACTTTGGTGCCTGACAGCTCTCTGCAACCACCGCCCTTGGTGGTCTGTGCTTCCCAGCTTGTTGTGACTTCTTAGGAGAGTCATAAGGATCAGGCCAGAGTCCAGATCAGTGAATTGAATACATCCTCCTGCTGGAGGAGAGAAAGCCCAATGCCTCAAGTGGAGAGATTCCACTCTCTCATAACTGCTATCTCTGAGCATTTGCTGTGCAATCAGTCCTTGCCAGCTCAGAGCATGAGCGTGAGTCCAAAATGACCCAGGGCTCAGGGAAAAGTAGGACTACTGAAGGCTTTCCACAGCTGGTGCTATGGTGGAATGGCTCCTTCTCCCTAGGAACTTCTGCCAGCCAGCTAGCATTGCCACCAGGGCTGAGGGAGACAACCTTACTGCAGGAAGCAGAGCAGGGCTGACCACCTCTACAAGCATTTGATTAATCTGCTGAGCAGTATCAAGGGTCAACAATATGTTTATGATGAGTCATCCTCACTTAGCTGAAGAGGATCATGGACATCCTATGGGAAACTAACCCTTTTGAAGAGAACAAATCAGCTATTTTTAGCAACGGAGCTTCTGTTCGGACTGTTCATGGTGTTGGAGGCTAAGTGAGTCATCGTTGAGCACCCAGCAGTGGAGCAGAAGGATGTTATCATCTCAGCAGTTTGGTGGAGTAGAGAAGGAGGAGGCAAGGGAAGGCCTACAGAAAGGTTTAGGGGCAGAAGCTGATTTAACATGCCCTACAGAACTGGTACTTGAGAAAAAGGTGGGAGATGCAGGTCTCCCACCGGAGATCCCACAGTCACAAACAGTGACTTTTCTTTTTGCCACAAGTGTCAGCCTGTTTGCAGCCCCTGATGTTAGGACTCCTGGGATGAAAGTGTGCAATCCCAGCATGGTATCCGGGAGAACTGAATTTATCTACTTCAGCACATACGCAGCAGTCAGGTGGAAGGGTGAGTATTTTGGCACTTGTCTCCAAACACAATGTGGCCAAAGGATGGGCAAAGGTACCCCCCCCCNAGGCCCAGAAACATGCTGGGCTCAACTTTTCTATCCTCCTTGTTTGAGTTGTGTCTCACTGCATTCACCTAGGTCTGCTCTCAAATTCCTGCCTGGTCTGCTAACCCTGCCATATCTAGTCAAGTCTTTATGTTCTTCCTGATAGTCCCGCTGCTTTTTGCTACTGGAATTTAGGACTTTATCTGTGTTTAAAGTCAAAAGTCTGCACCTAACTAATAGTTTTGCCTGTTTGTTAGCCCTGTGGCCAGGGTAAGCCTGTAAGAGACTGTGGCTTTTATACTTTTTGGTGAGCCCCGTTTCTGTTTTGAAGACTTTAAGATCTGTTTTCTGGAGTACCTGTTGCCTCTTTTGACTGGGAAGGCTTGGTTAAGAATTAGGGGAATGAGGCAAAACAGTGTTTGAGAAGAGGATTGATAGCTAAGACAGAGGGGGGATAGATGTGCCACGTGTGAGTGGCAGAGCTTCGCCTTTGGGCTTTTTTTTTGTTTTGCTGAGCTGTGGGAGTCTTGGCCGTGAGTTCAGCATATATTCAAATAAGTAACTTACAAGTCAAGTTTTTGATGTAATTGCTCAATTTTTAGTCTTCCGCAATGAATTTGTAGTGCATATATAAGAAAGTAGCTTTAATCAGACATGAAAAATAAATCAGTTTTAGATTCAGCAATTCAGATACTTAGAGAAGGGCTAGGACAGGTTTGCAGTGCAAAAGAAAAGTTCTTCTTAAGATGGTTTAGCTTGATAGTGATGAAAGGATTACAGATGTGTAGACATATGTAGAAATGGCACGTGTTTCTTGTCTGTTTCCAAATTATTCTAAATTAAAAATGTGTATATAGGGGCTTCCTGGAATTTGAACAATTAAGTATTTCATTTTGTGCTTTTTATGTATCAGTACTGAAACAAGATACGCTGTGTGTTTAACTAATACCATTAAATTTAAAATAAAGGCTACTGAGTCTGCTGAACCTCCTGAGGAATCTGGGTGTTGCTCCAGCTTCCCTGGAGCCCGCCCTCTCGGCAAATCTCGCTCCGTTCCTTGGGGAGAAGTCCCGACTTGTAGAGTTTGTTGTTTGCAGAGCGAACAGCGATGCGATAGCTTTCGTGCGATTAGAAGACGTTTTCTGGAGTTGTGTCCTTACGCTCCAAAGACGTTGTCTTATAATTGAAAACGTGACTTTGGTAGCGGTACCCAAAGTACTGGTGGTGGATGGTCGTGCCTCAGCGTTCCAAGGTTGGCTTGCTTAGTCGAGGGGAAAATTATTAAAGCTTTCAATTAACCAGTCTGCACACTCAGGCGTATTATGCATTTCCCGTTGGACCTGCAAAAAGAGGATATAATCAAAGGGAAGGAGGGAGGCTTCTAATGAGCCTTAAGAGGTATTAACGGCAGTTCCTCAAGAGGGGGGAGCCGCGCTGGCGGCGTTCCGGCCAGGACGGTGCTGCCACCCGCTGGCGCTGGGACGGGGCTGCCCGCCGGTCCCCGCTGTCCCCGCCACGGTCCCCGGCCTCACCGGGGCCGTACCGGCACCAGCGAATCTCATCGGGGCGGAGGCCGGTTTCCAATGCTGCTTTTGATTAATATGAAAAAGGGTGATAAGTGTTCTCCGGACTTGAGGCAAAGCGAAATGATCGAGACGCAAGGGATGTTTTCCGGAGTTGTGCAGGAAATAGGGATAATTTGTCTGAACAACACTGGGACTGTTTAACGTCGATGTTCTTGTCTGACAACTGCCACATTAATACAGCTCTAACAAGTGTTTAGATTGTTATTTTCTCTTTAGTTTTTAGTTTCTTTTCTCTTTGAGTTTTTCTGTTCCTTTTGTCCTTGCAATGACTGCATTTTTGAGAGTGATATATATTACAGCTAGTGATATTTCATTTGCAAAAGGCTTCTTATTGGAATGTATCTGTTTTAGTTATGTATAAATATAAAAAAAACACTTGCCTGTATAAAAACACTGTCACTTAATATCTGTTTAGACAGTAGCAAGAAGTCTACCTTCGAGAAAAAGAATACCAGTCAGACCTGAGAAGGTTATTTCAGCTGTTACGGAGACCTCCTTCTCCCCTCCAATTTACGCAGGTACCTCAATCCCACTGAACTCCAGAGCAAACAGATGAGCTTGAAAGCATGTTCTGAATGAAGGTCAACATGTTTTGAACCTCTCCAGTGAAAGTATTGTGAAATCCAAGCACGTTGTTATTGAGCGTTCTGCCAGGTTCTCCTGTTATTTGTAAAGTGAGTAAGATTTGGCCGGGCACTGGTCTCGTTGCAGCACGCTGTCACTTAAAAACATTTTAGGCCTTAATTGCTCTTTAGAATGTTTTATTAGGATGTCTAGAGTTTAATACAAAGATGCACATCTATTTAACCTCAGTATGTATGTGAGCTTTCTGGCTCTTTACTGCTTGTTACCCGTTTTAAGATGTTGCTTTTTAAAAAAAGGTTTGCTAAGCTAGGATACAGACTACACAAATATGAAGTAATAGATACTGTAATTATTAACAGCCGGGTTTTGATTAGCAACCTTAAGCTATCTTCTACTTTATTGCATTAAATGTTTCAGCTGTCTCAAATTTCTCAGTCGCAATGTCTGCCTCAACTTTCAGTCATATCCCCTACCCCAGACGTGGGCTTAGGTTACAAGCATCCAGGACTCTCTCTCTCTTGTTATATGAGTTGTTGTGGGAGGAGACAGGTAGGAAGAAGAACAATAGATTTTTCTGGAAACTAGGAAGGAATATTTCCATACAAGTAAAGATTGGGAAATCTAATTACTTGCAGAGTGACTCTGTTTTCTGTGAAGATTTGATCTGGTGAAGAGTAAAACGACAATAGAATTCAGCGTAGATATCTCTGTGAGCAAATCCTTTTTTTTTTAAGAAGCTCACTGTAAGATTGAGTTTACTCTCCTTTATCTTCATTTCTGGAAGCTAACTAAAGCAGAGGTGAAGGGTAGTGGACAAATTATTGCGTTTTTCATTTAATGGAAATAACATTTTCCATTTCTAGTGAAATGATCTTTTTGTCATCATTTCAGTTCGTCACAGGAAGAGTTTAAAATTTTCTCAGCATAGGAGTAGGAGAGTTCAGGGTGGAACTGAGGTGGGAGTTGACTTACTGTTCCCCAAAATACATAAATCAGGTTCTGGGTGCGGTAACCTGTTACATCTCAGTATAAAAGATTTGATATTTTGTACCCACACAGAGTGCTACTGACATCAGCAGGGCTTCTTACACCATTTTGCAGCGTGTTCTGGGCTGACTGGTGTAGAGAGGTGATAGGAAGGGGTACAGGAAGGCTCTGCAGCCTCCCAGGCCTCACATTATGACACGTGTGATGTCAAAAGGATATGGTTAAAAAGTTACAGAAGTGCCTCGTATAAAATTGTAATAGGACTTTGATTGAACTTTAGGTGAACTCCTGAAATTAAAACTTAACTGAGCCTTTTGCACCTGGACTAGATGTAGAAACCAACTTAATTGTTTCCTCGCACATCCACCTGGACTAGATGTAGAAACAATTAACCAAAACTTAGATCAAATAAATTGAATTGTTGAAGGATTACCATATCGAGAGCTTACTGAAGGCCAACAAGGTCCACAGAGGGAGTACTCTCCCGGTCTCTGATCTAAGTATAGGATGACAAGTCATATAGTCTTTGGAATGAAGTCTAGATAAAACCGTGTCCGTGAGGAGCCATAGCAGATTATAATAGTAAAATGCACACTCTCTTGTGAATAATGAGAATGCTAATTAAGGGGATCTCCCCAAATTTTTAAAATATTAACTTGAATGCATATGTATGATGAAGGATGGTAAAGGAACCGTAGCTCACCAATCAGCTGTATTCTCTCACTATAAATATTGGACTGTCAGAAGTACGCGGTGTGCTGGCAGCTGTTAAATGCCCGGCACCCGATCCTGCAGAATTGAAGTAAAGACAAATATCCTGACTCAGTGAGTTGACTGGGTTTTTCACACCAGGTGAAGAACCCTGATTTAGGGACAACATGTGGGAGTGCATGTCACACCAGGCTGTGCCAGTGGAGGGGAAAAAGGCAACCAAGGTGCCCCCCGTGTGTTTGGGTATGTTTCTGGGGATGGTGGGTCTTGCATATCACACGGTGTGGATAACGGATGCTGTGGTTGGAAGGCAGAGATTGGTAAGGAGGGTGTTTTGAACCAATATATTTTGAATCAATATGGTCTTTTATTTTTATTTTTTATTTTTTTTTTTTTTAAAAAAAAGGTGGAAGAAGCGACTCGCAAGGAAATAAGTAGAAAAGAGACGTAAACAAGTGAAAGAATTACAAGCTAATAGTTGCCGCTTTAGTTTGCCGGCGGAAAGATGCAATATTGCATTTGTGCCACGGTGTGGTGCTGAGGGAAGCGGCAGATCAGCGGAGGCCCGGGGGCGGCTGAGCGCCCTTCCTGGCCCTGCCCTGTCGCTGAGCCTGGCGCAGGCTTCCGAGAGCATCATCTCCCTCGGGCAAGAGTGCAGTGATGCTTATTGCTGTGATATACTGGGAGAGGGGGGAAAGAGGCTTTGCAGCTTCTTTCTTTCTGTCTTTTTTTTTTTTTGGCCTATTCATGAGCTGTATTATCAGACGCCGAGGAAATGATTTGCTATAAATAGGATGAATGGATTAACTCTTCAATCATTCATTCTTTCACTTGAGCTTTCCTTCTCCGCAATAGATTACACATTACATTACACATCCTTGGGAAAAGGATACTGGCGGCAACTAGGGCAGGACACTGGTGTGTTGTTCTTTTCTTGTTAATAATATACTTCAGTATAAGCAGTAAATCAGTAAATCTAGACTCGTAAGAGTGACTTTTAAAAATTGTGGGATACTGACTCAAGTCTTTCTGACAACTTTGACACTTTCTGGTTTTGTTTTCTCTTCTTCCTTTCAATGACTGGTCTTTGTTGTTTGTTTGCTTGGTTGGTTTCTGTCACTCTAAGACTGTGGCTTTACAAATGATTTTACTAGTGGCTGATCCAGATACCAGTGCTGGCTCCTTCCCAGCTGTGCATTGTCACCTCCTTGCCCGCAATTACCTTCCCAACTGTTTATTCTGCTACAATAGCAGTTTACTTGATTGATCTGTCTGCTGAAGTTTTGTAATAAAATCCATTCTATGACAGGGATTTTATGCTACGTACCTTATGCTACTCTTCTGTTTTTAAATTTAGGATAATTTTACAGGTCTGTTTAAGAGAGTGGTGAAACAAATATTAGTATTGAGGGAAACTGAGCTAAATGTAACTTCAGCAGTGGGCTGAAAGGTTAATTATGTGATAATTGATAATAGGAGACAAATGGACCTTTCTATTCCCTATATATGACCCTATATATTCCCTACACGTGAAAGTTTTTTTGACGAATAACAATATTATTTCCCTAGAATAACAATATTTCCCTAGTGACAAGTGATAGGACGAGAGGAAATGGGTTCAAGTTATGCCAGGGGAGGTTTAGGTTGGATATCAGGAAAAATTTCTTCACTGAAAGGGTTATCCAGCATTGGAATAGGCTGCCCAGGGAGGTGGTGGATTCGCCATCCCTGGAGGTGTTTAAAAAAAGGGCAGACGTGGTACTTGGGGATATGGTTTAGAAGTGGTTTTGTCAGGTTAGGTTAATGGTTGGACTTGATGATGTTAAAGGTCCCTTCCAACCTTAACGATTCTATGATTCTATGATTATGTTCTAGTTCAAGGCCAAATTTTGGCAAAGGAACCTTACAGCTCTTTACAGGAATTTGCTCGCTGTCAGAAGTGACGTTTGTTCACTGTCAGAAGGTGCCACCCACACGGGACACTCTGTGGTGTTGTCCCCATCTTTTAAGCCTCATGGGCTAAGTGTTTGAATCCCTTCTGTGTCTGCAGAGAGGAGACAGCCTTTCTAAGCACATGGCAATTACACTAGTATTGTTTTTCAGGAACAATGAGATATCATTAGAACTTTCACTGATTGAAACTCTGTGTTAGAGATCACTATGAAATCAGATCTATGACAAATATATACACGTAGTGTCAGCGTTAAGTGCTTACCATGAGCAGTGAATAACAAGGTATTCCTCTGCAGTTTTAATCCAAATAACATTGACTATGGTTAGGATAAAGTATGATTGAACCAAGATTTCAGATTATGCCTTTTCCAAATTATGCCTTTTATTTTGGATGTACATCTATGACTCTTCCAGGTGAGAGCTTTTGAGTTGTTGATAATTAATTTTTCATAAAAATAGGAGTTTTCTTCAGTTCCAAGTTAAGAAGACCATGCAATGATTCCCAAAGCGAACATATGAATGGAGCTTATGTATATTTTCTCTGAATTGCTCACTGTAGAAATCAGTTATATTATTTATTTTGTGCTGGCTCCCATCAAATAATAAAGACATCTCTGAAAGATGAAATGTGATGGATTTTTCTTTCTTTCAGTCCCAGTGTACCTAAAATGGATTTGCTGCTTTCCTAAATCACTTTTTTAGCATGAGCGAACTCCATTCCAGATAGTGGAAAACATAGAGAGTCACTTCTACCTAATATCTTCCCAATGCTTTCCTTTCTTCAAGTGCATAAGCTTTGAAGTTCATTTAATGAAATCTTAGTTGTTTTTTTTTGTTGTTGTTTGGTGGTATACTAGAATTGTTTTATTGACAGAACTAAGCAGGATGGAAGTTGTCCTGGTGTTTTAAAAATAAAGAAAATAATTTTATTCTAAACGTAAAGAATTAGTAAGAATGTGTGTGAATTTATATTGGTTTATTAAGATGCCATACAAAAGTGTTTAACACATCTTTACATTAAAAGTAGGGAAATCAGTTAAAAGTGGTTGAAATCAGGGAATAAGCAGTTCCCTCCTTCTGAAGTGCATCTATTTGCTGTTTTACATTCTTCCTGTTATTTGGATAACACTGACAGGGACTACTATTTGCAGCTTTGTAAGGAATAATATTTCTTCCTTCCATGCATGCAACAAGTAGAATTTGAAGTTGGACTGCTGGCGTTTCATAATCAAACTTCTCTACTTTAGTTGGTGAAAATAAGCTTATGAGAAGACATGGAAAAATAGAATACACCAAGAGCAGTTATGTGGGGTTGTGCAATATTCTTTCCCTTCTCTGCACTGCCCTCATCTCTAATATCCTTTATCCAACTTCTTAAGTTTTCTTGGAAATAGTAGTAGCAATAGTAGTCCATGTAACGATTTATAACTTCTTTGTAGTCCTTCCTACCTACTTTTGAGATCTTGACTGATGGATAACTGAAATGTTTGCCTCAGTTTACATTACATTCCCAGGGCATTACGCCAATATTCTAAACAGACTCTAGAAACCTCTGTACATACCCGGATTAGTTTTTTCATTTGAGAGCATGCTTATTGTAAGGTTGGAATATTGCTTCCGGGAATCCAGAAGAGTATTACTGAGAAAATTAAAATTAATTTAGAGGTCAGTCCAAGTATGATTACTGGATCCTGTAAAACAGAAGTGCCTTTCTGGTAAAACTTCAATTGATTTATGAGATATATCTCATTGATTATCTTTCAGCCAGTAGACATGTAGACATTTCAATTTTATTGGTAGCATTACAATGTAGTCTAACCACATTGCAAATTTCAAGTGTAGTTTATCCACAGTTATTTGTCTAAAATTATTTAGGAGCTTTGCCTAAGCCAGAAATATTACCAGGTTACCCATTTTATAAGGTTTTTCTTTTTTTTATCATCTGACTTACTTTCTGATTGATGTATACTTTCTTTTAGCTATCAAAACATGCAGGCCTTCTAGATCACATGAAAATACTGACTCTGCTCTATCCTATCACTGACAAATATATTACTGCCTAAAATAGCATGTGCTTGTAGCTGCATCTGGTATTCAGTGTAAACTTCAAAAGAACTCAACTACCAGAATACCACATAACAATAGTTGCCAAATTTTATTGCTTTCTACTGTTTTTCTTAGCTCTCCTTTAAGTGTTTGATTTGTGTTCTCTGTTGCTCCAGAGCTTAGCAAAGTTGCTGTAAGAGGAATGGGTTAGCTCCTGATCTGGTAGCCATTATGATATTTGGAAGTGGCTTGATCACTAAAGCAATTTCAGAATTTTCAGGCTTCTTTGGTCACAGAGAACAATATTTTCCTTCATGCTTTGCCATTCTCCAGCTTTTTCATATTAGATCCAAAAAGGTTCTAACCTGCTGTGTGCTTTTGTAATTTGTTGTTTGCTTTTTGTTTTTTTAAGTAAATGCATTTTTTAGTAAACTAGATTTTCAGCCAGTTAGGTCACATAGTGCATTGGGTCTATACTTCTAGCTGTTGCATTAACCGGGGAGGCAAAGTTGCTGTTGATCAAAAGGTAGAAATTCTGTAAATGCTTTATGAGTTTAATAATAATCTGAAAGTAATTCCACTTGGTCTTTTGGCACTTGAGTTGCTTTGGAATCCAGCCAGTATTTCAGAGCTTCAGTGACTGCGAGCAATTCAGTGCTGCAGGCCATTTTTAGAATTTAAAAATTACTGTGGGTGGCTCATCTTCGTGTGCGTATTCAAGGGATATACCACATCCCAAACATTTTCTTCAGAATCATAAAGACGAGAAACATCAACAGCAACTTCAACGTTGATTAACATTCATGTGAGCGGTCAGAGTGAAAGGTTTTCTCTGCTAGATTAGAACCACTACCAAAACATTCCTGGGGTAGTCTGTCTTTCTGCAAATATATTTCCCATTAAAGATGATATTTCATCAGTAATTACCCAATTTGTTTACCCACCGCTTGTGTTGTCCCCAAAATAATTTGGCACTAGGTGGCTCTCCATCTTGAAGGCTATTCAGAAGTACATGGTGGATCAGGGCACGGTGAGTTTAAACTAATCAACTAATCAACTATATCCAATGGGAAACAGTATGTGACAAAACAAACACATTTGTTTATTGTAAATTGTATTGGTGTTCCACTGAAATACAAAACCTCTTGTAGTAGGAACACTGATGCTATTGGTACATCATTATTTTCTGTTTCAATTAAAAACGATTTCTGATAACGACAGGATGAATCCCTTTTTTAATTGAACACTTTTCTTGATATACCTTACTATTAATTTCCATTTGGCTCTTTCTAGGGAATTTAGACAAAGGTCTATTAATGCTGGCATTGTTAGGAATAAAATTACTATTATATTTACACAGTCCTTTCAGGAATGTGTGTAAAGGGGTGCTAAAAGAAGAAGGAAACTTTTGGATTTCATTTACCTTCTCCTGGTTAGGCTGCTCACAGCCAAGTGAATATTCATTCACAGCAAATAAATAAGCTGTGGCTGTGAATCATGGCTATGTTGCACTTAGAACACAGTCATATCATTTTTTCAGTTCTGGAATTGCAAATACAGCTTGAGTTCAGATGTTTGCACTGTGCTTCTATTTTTGGTATGGTTACATAGAACTGAACCAGCTCAGGAGCATATGTATTTATATAATATGGACATACCTAGAAAAAACAGAACTGCTTCTCTTATTCTCTTTGAAATTATCCATAAAAGAAGTTTCTGTATGTTTTTTTTAATGTATAGCTTTATTGATTATGCTCTGCATGAAGTTATTTTACAGAATATACTGAAAACTATAATCAACAAAGCTATTCATTAAAGATGATGCATAAAGATGATGCTTTTGCACTAAATGAAGTGTTGGAGATCATCTCTTACAGCTAAAGTACCTTTAGGTATATGTTCTAATTCATAAACCACACTATTTTGTGAGGCAAATAAAGTTTCTTTATGTATTATATGCAGATGTGCAAAAGCAAGAAAATAAAAAGTTTATGCATCAAACAGTATCAGCTGTTACCTTATTTTGAAGCAAAATTCAGGTCCATGCAGGTTGCCTCTGTCAGGAAAAGCATGAAATCATGTGTCTTAAGGGCAATCCCCTCATTTATGGACAAAGAATTAAAAATACCCAAAAACCCAAAGCACAACTATTTCCTTACTCACAAGAAAAATTCATTTTTTAGGATTCCAAGAATTCCAGTCTATCCTTAAGATAAAAAAAAAATTGTTTCTTATCCCATGAGATCACAGTTTTACAGGATCTTTGGTGGGAAAGCCCTTTCAAAGGCTCTTGCCCTTCTGTGCAATTGCCCACCCTCAAGTTGTGCTTTTGAAGCCACGCAGTGAACATAACAAAGATGCAGATAGGAGTGAGCAGCTGGGGGCAGCAGAAACAAGGCAGGAATACTTTTAGCATGGAATTACAGCCTGAATGCTTTTCTAATTACATTTTGTTGTTACCTTTCCGTTATACTTCTAGTGTTTTGTTCTTTTTCTACCTTCCTCTCATTGAAACAATATCCAGAAAAGCCCCCCTTATTTTAATGATATTTAGCGTGACCTAATTGTACTCTTCTATACAAGACTCACTCCTCTCTGTTAATGTTAGAATTACCATTGCCTTTCACAGAAAATGCCCTTTCCCAGTAGGGGCTACTGTCTTCCAGCAGCTACTGTTCAAACTCTGATCTGCCAGAACATAGTGTTTCTCACTTCCAACTGTACCTGCAAAATCATAGAATCGCAGAATGGTTAAGTTGGAGGGGACCTTAAAGATCACCCAGTTCCAACCCCCCTGCCCTGGGCAGGGACACCTCCCACCAGCGCAGGTTGCCCAAAGCCCCATCCAACCTGGCCTGGAACACCTCCAGGGATGGGGCAGCCACAGCTTCTCTGGGCAGCCTGAGCCAGTGCCTTGCCACCCTCACAGTGAAAAATTTCTTCCTGATATCTAATCTAAATCTCTCCTCTTCCAGTTGGAAGTCATTCCCCCTCATCCTATCACTACATGCCCTTGTAAAAAGTCCCTCTCCAGCCTTCTTGTAGGCCCCCTTCAGATACCAGAAGGCTGCTATAAGGTCTTCCCAGAGCCTTCTCTTCTCCAGCCTGAACAACCCCAGCTCTCTCAGCCTGTCCTCATAGGAGAGGTGCTCCAGCCCTCTGATCATCTTCGTGGCCCTCCTCTGGACCCGCTCTAAGAGGTCCATGTCTTTCTTGTTTTGATGACTGCAGAGTTGGATGCAGTACTCCAGGTGGGGTCTTGTGAGAGCAGAGTAGAGGGGCAGAATCCCCTCCCTCGCCCTGCTGCCCGTACTTCTTTTGATGCAGCCCAGGATGTGTTTGGCTTTCTGGGCTGCGAGAGCGCGTTGCTGGCTCACATCCAGCTTTTCATCCACCAGTACCCCCAAGTACTTCTCCTCAGGGCTGCTCTCAATCCATTCTNGAGGTCCATGTCTTTCTTGTTTTGATGACTGCAGAGTTGGATGCAGTACTCCAGGTGGGGTCTTGTGAGAGCAGAGTAGAGGGGCAGAATCCCCTCCCTCGCCCTGCTGCCCGTACTTCTTTTGATGCAGCCCAGGATGTGTTTGGCTTTCTGGGCTGCGAGAGCGCGTTGCTGGCTCACATCCAGCTTTTCATCCACCAGTACCCCCAAGTACTTCTCCTCAGGGCTGCTCTCAATCCATTCTCTGCCCAGCCTGTATTTGTGCTTGGGGTTGCCGTGACCCAGGTGCAGGACCTTGCATTTGGCCTGCTTGCACCTCATGAGGTTTGCATGAGCCCACCTCTCAAGGCTGTCCAGGTCCCTCTGGATGGCATCCCGTCCCTCCAGCATGTCAGCCGCTCCACACAGCTTGGTGTTGTCGGCAAACTTGCTGAGGGTGCACTCAATCCCACTGTCCGTGTCGCCGACAAAGATGTTAAACAGCACTGGTCCCAGTACTGACCCCGAGGAACGCAGCCCGTCACTGGTTTCCACTTGAACATCAAGCTATTGATCACAACCCTTTGAGTGTGGTCATTGAGCCAGTTCCTTATCCACCAAGTGGTCCATCCATCAAATCCATGTCTCTGGTTTATAGACAAGGATGTCATGCAGGAGAGTGTCAAACGCTTTGCGTAAGTCCAGGTAGATGATGCCTGTTGCTTTCCCGTTATCCACCAACGCTGTAACCCCATCGTAGAAGGCCACCAAAATCAAATCAGAGGAGGAAAATTCAGGTTTTGAGTAGATAACATGATGAGTAAAGGTTAATATCTCTGGAAGAAACGCCACGTCCTCCAAGCCAAAACCAGTGAAGTATATTGTTGATGATTGTTTCCATTAGACAGGACTATCTACGTCCATAGAAGAATATTCACCCTGGATCCCCCTGGCGGCATCTGGTGTCCCTCTGGGGACATATATTTTTAGCTTGTGCTTTTTCTGCTGAAAATGTCTGCAGTGACGTAAGGGTTGTGTCAGGGCTGCTAGAGTGACATTTTTATAAGCTGATACCAGGGATATGTACTGCATGCGTGGAGCACGATACATGAGGGTAGTAGAGACATGTTTGAGAGTACTGGTCTATTGAAATAGTGTTGGGGGACTATGTAAGGAGGAAGGAGCCAGCTCTGGTGTCGTCTTGTCTATAATACATTTAGGTTGAAGTCCTCAGAAAAAATTACCTCTGGACTGCACCTAAGCTTTGTCTTAGAGTAACCAGGCAGTTTGCTCCAAACGAGGGCCTAAGCAGTTCAGATGTGTGTGGAATGTGTAATCAAGGGACCAAGATCTTGGAAAAAGCTGAGAGCTTGCATCATTTGATGGTATAAATTAATTCTGTGTACACCTCTGATTATCCATTATGCATATAGTTCAGCCGTGAGAAATATCTCCAGTCTTCTCTTTGTCTGTGGGTGCAAGGACTGATTAATAAAGAACATCTGACAAAGTAACAGATAAGACTAGGATATTCAAAGAAAAATGCGTCTAGGGAACATTCAGAAAGATCAAAAGCTTGTTTTCTTCATAATGCCATTAGGCACTGGAAGTAAAACAATAAATTTTGCATCAAAGGACTGCACTGTCTCGTTGTAGCCTGAATAAAACCCAGTCTTGACTTACAGCAAGGTTACTGAACTGCTGGCCTGTGAACTGCCTGGCCTGGAGGATGAATTTGTCTCAGATCTGTATAATTTTGATACAGTTATGCTGAGAATCTCGTTCTGAAAACTCCTGCTGAGCCTATCCATCTCCAGGAAATGATAAATTTGATTTTTAGGAGTCACAAAACTCATACCAAGCCACAATTCTTAAAATAATAGGCAGCCCTGATTTAGAAGATAAGCTATTTCACTATAAACAATGTAGCAACTGCTTTTTGTTTTAAATGAAATTAATATAAAAATAATATAAAACCAGAATACTAGACTATTTGGTATGTCATGATGTAATACAACAACTTGACATAATATCAATCATATCATGCACTGACGATATACAATAACATGTATAGTATGTACCTGTAATAGAATAAGATAAAAATAATAAACATAAGCACGAAAAAAATCAGTTTTAACACAGCATTTTAATTCTGCTTCATAGGAAATACTGAGAGTACTCAGATTTGTTTGGAACTGGAACGAGGTCAGATTTTGAAATGCCATTGTTTCCCGTGAAGTGGAAATTTGAAGTGCTGATCAGCTTTATTTTTAGGGGAACTTTGTAGCTGATTAGGCCTCAGAGTAATTAGTAGATCTGGTTTTCAAAAATCCAGAAAAGGAAGCTGTCACTTTGAGCTCCTGAAATTAGTTTCTGTATGTGTGATGCAGTTTGTACATCTTTTGTAGTCAATCTGCTCTTCAGTCAGTCATCTGTATGCATATGTACGTTTGTCTTCGGTGATTTTCTTTTTTCCCCACTCATCAATAATAGATATACCAAACATTGCTTTCTTCATTACTTTTCCACCTGCCCTCTGTACAGGAGAAACCATGCTAAAACTGCAGTTCTTAGGGAAGTCAGAATCCTGAACTATTAGGCTGTAGTTACTTTGGATATCTGCCTAATGTACAAGAGTATACGCGATGATGAACTGCGTTATTCCACTGAAACCTTCTGTTCTGACTGATTTACCTGATTAGCCTGCACACGGTTTTCAGGGTTTGACCTTTCAGCTTCAGCTTAGATAATAACATTGACAAAGATTGTTAGAGCTGCTACTGTGCAGTTTCCTTATTATAGACAGTCAGAGTGAGTTGAGAGGTTCGTGTTTACGTGCTTTTGAATTCTGATTAAATGAAATGTAAATCTCAAAACTTCCAACTAGAGTTTCCAGTTATAATTAATCTTTGCATGAGAAGATAACAGCACCTCAGCCTAGTAAAGTACAGGCATGCCTTGTGAGCATTTTTGCAGTAGTTCATCAGCACACCTCCACCGCTCTTTTTCTTGCTATTACACTGAAAAAGCAACAACAGCCCCCAGAGAGACTCTGAGTGAAACACAGCTCATGGAATTGGAACGCGGAAATACTTGCACAGTATTTTATAAAAAATGCCAGTGTGCTGAGGATTCATTAACTGTCACATGTTGCCAACAGAGGAATCACACCTTTTCCTCTCCTCCAAGCTGCATAGGCCAACCCTATGTCTTCATCTGACAAACCAGTGATGTGTTCGGGCTCTGAAATAATCTATGGTAGTGTGTTTTACCTAACAAAGACAGCCTAGTGAAAAGTTCTGCTCGTTTTTTGATCACGAGATCCACACTGTATCTTGGTCCTTTGAATTCTTTTAGAGAAACACAAAGAATATGTCAGTTATTTAACAATTTGGAAGTGCATCAAGTACATCCATTTTTCATGCAGAGTAAACTCTTGCCAGGAAAATTTAATAAAGTAATTTGCTGAAGCAGAAAAATGTTGATAATGTTGGATGTGCTCAGCATATCTAGCCGGCGTACTACAATACTGGCAGCTAGTTCTTTTTCTAGATAAACAGAGGATCTCAGACCTAAATGTTTAAGTGATTCATATGTGCTTGCGTTTAAAAAACCCAACATGTAGGAGATCATCACCTGGCAGTTAAGAAGAAACTGATCCCCATGGTATCTTACAAGGCATCTTAGATTTTCTGTTTGCATTCCCATCATTCCAGTTTTTAATCAGCAATGGCAAAACTGTGTAATAGAAAGTCCCTATCAAATAGAATTCTGTGGCAAATGCTTTATCATCGGATAATATTCATTCATAAGAACCAAAGGCTTTTTCTGAAGAGGATGGTTCTGCTGAGTTGTTTTCTCGACTTGTTTAGTTTTCAGTTTCTTTACAATATTACTGCTTTGAAAAGGGGTTTTGTGTGAATTATAATGAAAAATGATCACGACTCAGGAGACCTGATGAAATTATGATGGTCTCAGTTTAAAATTTTGATTGAAGTTTTCCAATTGCCTGTTTTGGAGACTTGGAAAAAGAGGAAAGGGGGAGGGATTTCTAATTTGATTTCCATTCTTTACTTTTAGATTTTTCATCCCATTATAGTTCGAGGGTTCATTTTGGCATCAAAAATACCATCAGGACTTGCTTGAGGCTTACAAATGATCTGACAGACCTAGCTATGTAGCTTGTTGGCCACCGAAACTGGCACTGAAACTTGTCATTTTTCTGTTGTGGCCATTGTTCTTGTATCTCTGTAGTGGTGAGCTGATTGAGGAATGGCATATGTGAATGTTTGGCATGAAACCTTGTTGTGCTGGGTCCAGTAGAATGATGGCAGCCTGGGACATGTGAGGGCCATGAACAATGAAGCGGCACAAGTTTAGATCTACTGAACTTTTACAGCTGATGTCAGGGGCAGATCTTCAGACAATATTAATGAGGAGCTGTGTTGACTTACTTGGAACGATATTGGCACTATGTCAAGATCTCAGAGGATAATGGTATTTTAAAATTCTGTCACTGTTGCATCAAATAACTGATAATCAACCCTTTGTGATTAAAATTTAGTAAAATCAAAACTGAGATCAGGATTTCAAATAATACTGGAATGTGTCAGTATACTTATGGGTAGAATAGGAAATCGGGATTAAAAAATTAGATAGCTATACATGTATTGTGATTACAAAGTAGGAATGTGCAAAAGTAGAAGAATATGAGGGTTTTCAAATACTTGTTCTTCTACCATGTGTCTATGGTAGAAACCTTTACCAAAAAAAGCACAAATGGTGATTTTATATTTTCCCTCTTGTGCAGGCATGCGTAAAGCCCAGATTAGAAGTCAATTATTGTAAATTAGACTTAGCTGATGTAATAAAGGGCAAATGAATGTGCTGTATCCAGAATTTACTAACATGTAATAATAGTCTCTGTATTCTTAATGAGTATTTTCATATAGCTGTTTGTTTTAAAAAGCTGTGGCAATCAAACTTTTTTATGAGCGACTTAACCTGTGGTCTTTCAGGTAATTTGATGCATTTTTATGGCCCCCCTTTTTTTTCTTGTAGGTGGTTCTCTTTCAAATGAGTTTTCATATTATTACTGGAAGTACTAATCCAGTCAAGTACATTTAATTTTTATTGTGCAATTTATCTATATAATCATGAGATGCTTTAGATTGTAATCCCTTACATGCTGGGACAGCAGGCCAACAAGTATAAATCTTCTCTAAGGCAGGAAGATGAGAAAGATACCCAGTCAAGGAAAATGAAGAGAAACGGCCTTAGAGAAAACTCCCTGAGAGAAGCCGCTAAACCTCTGCTTTGTTAGACTTTGTTCTCTCCTGTTTTCTTGGAAGGTACGTACAGTAGGCTTATATGTATATGCATAATTAAATTGTGTCAGACTAATTATCACAAAAGCCTTATCTTAGCATTTTACAGCTGTAATCTCCACCTATTTTTGTTGTGATGATAACTTGGTGAAATGCTTAGTAATTTGGCAGGTTAGTGGTTTAAGTGCTAACTTGGTAATATTCAGACTATTGAAATATTTTCTTTCCAGTAATCAAATAGCCTTGATAGATTTGAGTAACCTTTAAATGGCTTGTCAAGCTGGCAATTTTAATTACTCAGCAAGTAGTTGGATAGATATGGAAGCACACTGTGCAAGTTTTCAGAAAAGGCTGATTTCATTGACATAATTTGTCGCTCCTTCGGTTGCTGGGATATGCTGAGCACAGTGAGGTGAGCACTTGTTTGAGCAGCTGCTGCCAATAATGTGCTTGTCTGAATGCTGTGCGAGCCGCTGGAAGTTCTGTAATCATATTACCACAGTATGCACTTTTCTTTGGAGGTGAGGAAGCTGTAAAGCCTTCAGTCTTGGCTCAACTCGTATTCTCTTTGCGTTGCAAACAGACTTTGGCCAGGCTAAATTCATTGTAGGTGTTGTTCAGAAAGCAAAACGTGGCATGATATTTTCAGCACATCCTTTCAGATCTGAAATAGGTTCAGAAATGTCTCTCGGTTGCGTAGGCATTGTCTATAAAAGAGAGATTCAGAGTTGTCTGTTCACATCACTCAAACTGTGAGTGACTCTAATCCACTGTAAGGTGTTTAAATCTGGCTGTTGCCTACTTCACTGTTCTGGAGCTATAACACATTTTCTGGCTCAGACTTTTTGCCTAACAGTCTTCTCTGGGAGACAAACTGTAACCAGCTCCATGTGCAAACTCCTCTGGAGCAGGGTTTGAGTTCTTTCCAGCCCCAGGAGCCCCAGCCTCATTCATGCTCTTTCAGATTTCTTTTTCAATCCTCAGAAAGGCAGTGTAGTTGTAAATAAAATGGCTTCTCAACTACAGCTGCTTTCCTCTCTAAGGACTTGAAAATCTCAAAAGAAAAAGAATTTCCAGTCTAATGATAGTCCTTTTGGATCTGTCTGCAGCTTGCCCACAGGCGGGATAATTTCCTAATGGCAATTACATAAAGCTTAATTGGCTTGTTCAGTGGAAAAAAACACACCATAGACATGTATTCTCCCTCTTCTTACCAAAGTAGTGATAGTTTATGTGACAGCAGTTAGTCCAGGTACAGCCTTATGCTGCAGCTAAGCTAGCCGGGTGTCTCCGCTCCAGTCTGCTGTGAACACATATCCTGGAATGACTGTGGGAAAGTAAAGGCCTGTGAGATTGATTGCAAGCGGTGATACACTTAGAGTAAGAAAAAGAATTGCTGTTTCAGATTTCTTACTTGCGTGGTCCGGTTATTTCATAGGCTTGAAAGAGGAGAGGAAATGGCTGAACTGCTTGCATTTGATAAAAATTATTTTGTAGTTGTGCCAGTAGATTCTAGCTGAAACAAGAGCTGTACTGTAACAGGTGCTATTATAGCTCACCTCTACCTCCAAATGATCTTAACATCCAGATAAGAAAATCTAACAGGGTTAGAAAGAAGCAGATTTAGAGAGGTGAAATTACTTTTCTTAACTTGTAGATCCAGATTCTCCCACTGAATGAAACTCCTCTTTCAAGACAGTAGCGGTGTCTGTTCTCTTTATTTTTTCCGGCCATGTGTTCCTTGGGTGATTAAGACTAAGTGAAGTTTGGAGAAGAAGTTTTTAGGTATCTTTGGGAAAGATATTGTTATAGAGGCCTGATTAAGCAAAACAGAACAGAAGATTTTCCACTTTGCAAATACCAATTAGCTTTTTCAGTGGCTCAGTGTAGAGTCCAGCATGATTTCCATATTTTGAAAATAAGAATTGCTGAGAGATTAGAACCAACATGGATTACAAAAACCCAGGTATCATGTTCTAGAAATTATTGTCTTCCCTTCACAGTTTTGAGTTAACAGAGCATATCAGAAATGGTGTTATACGAGTGTTTCATTAAAGAAAATAGAATTGCAAATACAACCTTCTTTTTTTTCTTGGAAAACTCACTTGTTTTTCAGTTTTGTTTTGATTTAAATATTTTTCTTCAGGAGCATGTCATATGGAAATAAATGAGTCACCAGCGCTATACTTTTCACTTAATTTCATGTCCACTACATCTCAAGTTAAACCCACCTGGCATTTTTTACTATTCATTTGCAAAACCTGCTACATTCATAATTTATGTTCCCCAAAGTGTAGCCAATGAAAGAAGTTTTACAGTGTGAAATGCTTCTGCGCTGGTGTGAAAACATGAAATGAACTCAGAATTTCTGGCATAGATTGAATTTAAATATAACTCAGCATGATTGAAAATCTTCTCAGTGTCCTAGATTTGCACTTTAGGTTTCAATTTATACTAGGCGTGAGTGAGTGTTGTTAGCTGCATGAATAATGCATCGTTTTCTTCAGCTCAGCTCATTCCCTTCACATGTTTATTCATTTATGCTGTTTAAATGAACAGAAATGCTCGTATCAGTATTCACTGATGTTCTGACAAGCTGCAGGATAGATCAGTTTCCTCAGGCTTAAAAAAAGCACAGAACTACTTACCCACAGACCATCTTTTCAAATGACCACTTTTATTTAGATGTCCTCTTCATTCAATGACAGAAGCCCTCTTTCATACTTTTATAACGTTATCTTGAATAAAGTGCTTGTAAATTTATATATATATTTGTAATGTATTTCTGGTGTCAGGAATACTAATTGAAGAAAAGAGAAGTAGCTTTACAACAGAACCCAAATACACCCAGAGTTTGAGACCTGAGGATGTGTTTTTCCCTTAAACACATAATACCGCAATCAATCCACACCTTTTCAGAGCTCAGGGAGTCCGTAAACAAGGATTGGATCAACAGGGGGAGGAAATAGCACTGCATTTGTCATGTTTCACTGTTAGATGAGCTGCACAGCTCTGTTCATGTTAGTTCACAAAAATGAATTTGGGCAGAAAAGCAGCTCTATAGAGACTAATATTATCTAATTTTAGATTAACAGAGACTAATTTTATCATTTCATTGGTGATTTATGTTTTATCATTCTATAGTTTAAATGACACAAACTTAGTTTGTATATAATGTCATTCAGTCTAACCTGCATAGGATACATAGTTTATTACTTTCTGTATGCAGATAATTAGTATGTTTTATATAACAAGGTTTAGTAATATTTGTTATTGTGCTCAAAGCATAAATTTAATCTGCAAAAGAAGCTTTTTGAAGACATTAGTGATGAGTGTGTGCCACACAGCCGTCAGCTTCTGTATGGCTTTTCCCTCAATTTCTCACACTCATTAATATATTAATTAATATGTTGTTTGCTATACAGTAGGTACTAAGAAAGACAAATAACTTGCACACAGTTTCACAAGAAAATCAGTGACAGAAAGGGAACTTAATTTGTGCTACCTGAATCCAGGTTATTGCCTAGATTCTACAGTACCACCCATCATTTTTAGATCATAGTTGTGTCTTTGAAGATAATCTCTAAATAAAGACTTACTAGCTATTGGACTTATTCAAATGAAACGGATGAGAGGAGTCTGCATCTTGTTTAATCTAACCCTCACTTGTCACTTTCTGAAACTGGTATCCCACAAAGACTGCTGTTTCATTAAAAAAAAGAAAAAGAGAACAAGAATTCAGCAAAGTTGGGTTTATGTTTATTTGTCATTCTGGGTAGAATTTAGATTTTCTGTATTATGTGCAACTGTGGCAACTTTGCAAAATTTTGCTATGGTGAAGTGAGACAAACCTAGAAAGTTTTAAAATTTAACTGAGAATGAAAATGTGAATAATTCTTTTAGTTTCTGAAGCAGAATTTCTTTGAAATGACACAACTAATTTTTGATAATATGGGACATTTTTTCCAAAGAAAAATTCCTGATTAGCGTTATATATTGTCTCTCCAGCTTCCTGAGACCCATGTAACATTCTTTAATCAGTTATAGAAATAAGCAGCTATTCCATATTTATGAAATAGTAAGGCTACATGAAATAGTAAGGCAATGAGAGTCTTGAGCAGTGAGCTATTGGGAACTGTTACTGTCTGCCAGTTTAATAAGACTTTCTCAGAAATGAACAGATTTTCTACCAGTGCAGAATATAGATTTTTCCTTCAGCTCAGTACAAATAGATGTAACAGGAATTTTCAGAGTAAAATGTATTTAACGTGCAAAAGAAATAATACAGTGGTCATTAAGGCTCATGTACAATTCAGTGAAATGACCGTAAAGAATGATAGATCCAAGAGCTAGAATCCCGTAAAAATTCTCCCTTTTTTTTTATGTCTTAGCTCTCTTGTGTCAGTCGACTTAGACTTTAGAACACATTTCTGATTTTTTTCCTAGTTCTTCTCCGGCATGATCAAAAAGGGGCCAGTTGGACTAGCGTGGCAGCATTCCGCATGAATGGGAGCCCTGCACTTGGGAAAGAACTCACCTGAACCCAGTGCCTTGCCATATCTGGATTACAGAAGAGCCATTGGGTGACAATAACTTCTAGTTGTTCTTAGCCAGAGCTGGATCCAAACCAAATGTTTTTAGAAAAGTCTGCTTCACTAAGCTGCCTACATAAACTGCGCTATTCGTTAGTCTCATTAGCAGTCTCAGACGTCGGAAGTATTCCTTTGCTCCTTCCTCCACACATGTGCTGCCTTTTTATCAGCGTTGGCACGTGCTGCACAGAGAGTGGAGAAAAGCAGCTGTCTGAGATAACTGGCAGTATAATAAATGGGAATTAGCTGACACTAAAATAGGAATGCTGGACAAGCAAATCATAGAATCATAGAATATCTCAGTTGGAAGGGACCCATAAGGATCATCGAGTCCAACTCCGGCCTTCATAAAAGAGTAACAATGTGAAAATACAACTTCTTCTTAGCAAAATGGTTCTCATGATTATTTGCTCTCATGGAAACTCACAAGAATGGAATTTATTTCTAGTAAATGAGGTGTGCAACTACCCTGTTCTGTAGGGATATAGCCTTGTCAGGGCTTTTAAGGCCAAGTTCCCCAGCTCTCCAAATGTCACATGAACATCTTTAGTTTTTCCGTAAGAGCACCCACCTGATATTCCTTCAAGTGTTTCTGGTCCTTAATATGCCTTCTAGGGCCCATATGCGTGTGGTATCGATGATCTGTGTTCATAAATGCCTCCACCTAGAACACCAAGTCTTCTAGCACCTATCTCAGTGGTCCACACAGCGTAGCTGAAAACATCATTCCCTGCACCAGTGCCCAGATTCTCTCACCCACCGGTGGCTTCTTTGTTACTGGGGAAGAACAGCAATGTGCAGCAGTGATATCCAGCAAGGAAAGAGACTGTGACTATGTGCTATATATATATATGATGATTTTTAACAGCTTATGTAGGCTGTAATGTTTGAGAACTCAAGCATGGCAGTAGCAGATACAATTATGTCTTAGCAATATTTAACTATGTGGTACTTAAGGGAGAACAAATGAGATAACTGTGCGATAACTATGGTAGTGACATTGGATAACTGTAACCATTTATGAAATAACTATGAAAATGGCAGTGGACAGCTGTAACAAACACTAGCAGCATTAGTCTTTGAGCCATGAGCAGCACAGTGTTACGGCTGTGGAAGCAAATCCCTGAGTTGTCGCAATCCACTAAGGTCCTCGATACCCCTCTCTTGGCCCTCAGAGGCCACCCTCCTGGCACAAGAGTCCCTGGGATGTCCCAGCTGGTGTGTTGAGAGGGCCTAGGTGGCTGTTCATCACTGTAACCATTGATTCTTGGATGCTGGGATCTTCAACACTGATCCTGTTCTGCAGATCCAACCTCAGTAGTCTTAAGTTTTCTTTATATACCCTCAAGGTGTCATGACCTTCTGTACTTCTCAGTATGTACTTCTGTACATCCTCAGAGAGCTTATTCATTATTTCTGTTGAGGCAGTTCAATCTAAAGACAACAGGCCACTGTGTTCCCTGGTCACTGTATCCTCATCCTGCAGCTGTTTCTCTGCCGTGCTGGTTCCATGAAACCATCCCTCTGCCCTCATTCCACAGATGCCTTAACTGCATCATTATTGTGGTATTTTCCTGTATTTTATTAATGGCCTACAATCAGCAATTTGTTAAATTGATTTTAGTTCAGCATTTCCTCTGTGGTTTTGCAGATATACTAAGGTCTTATACTTGTGACCAGCCATTTGGCTAGTCCTTGTCTTGCCACAATGCCAAATATGTTTGTGCAGGGTTAGTAAAGTTACATCAAAGCCCATCTTGACTTACCAGCTCCCTGTACCTTGCTGTGATGATTAGCAACGTTATCCCTGTGTTGGCTCAGGGAGGTCTGGCCCACCTTGGTTATTCTCAGTTCCTTCAAACGTACCCAAGACACCCTTGTTTTCGAGTTTTCCTCTTAGGTTCTGCAGAAATTCTGAATAGGCAACAAGCTTGGGCTCGCCACGGTGCAGAGATCTTGCCAGGAACGCAGTAGTCTGGAACCTGCCATTTGTGGCAGAAATGGATATTTATGGAGTTGACCCTGGCTTGCGGCCAAGCACCCACGCAGCCCCTCACTTACACCCCGCCTCGTCCACAGCAGGACGGGGAAGAAAATAGAAAGGAGTGAGAAGACATGTGGGTAGAAGTAAAGGCAGGGAAATTGTTTACCAGGTACTGTCATGGACAAAACAGACTTGACGTGGGGAATTTAACTCAATTTATTATCAGTTAACATAAATATTTAATTCAGGTATTAGGAAACAAAACCCCAAAATATTGCAGCACTTAGGGAGAAAATACCCCTCCTCCTTTCCCAGGCTCAGACACCTTTCTTCCCACTTCTGACTTCTTCCCATTTCTAAATCACCACTGGACATCAGACCAAGTCTGCGATCAGTCTTTACATAACTGAGGATCATAATTTGGGATGATTAGCCTCATAAATTAATCCCAGACCGTGCCAGTGATAGCCTTTTCCTATTATCTTCCTGCTACCTGATGGGCAGGAGGCAGGGCACAACCGCAAAAGGAAGGATCTGCAAGCGTTTCATTGCCCTCATCATGAATTATTGTTCCTGTATATCTAGCCACAATTTCCCTTGCTGCAACTTGTGCCGACTGACTTTTGTCCTTTCACTGTGCGTCTCTGAGAAAAGTCTGTCTGTGTCTTTTCTAAAACCCCCATTACATAGTTGAGTACAGCAATGAGATCTCCCCTTATAGCTGTACCTTCTTGAAGCTGAACAAACACTGCTCTCTCTCCCCCTGTATGTCATGTACTCCAGCTCCCTGTTTTTGCTGGGCCTGTTGCTGGGCTCACTGCAGGTTGTCAATGTCTTTACTGTACCAGGAACCCCAAACTGGGTGCATTACTTCGGGTGCAATCTTACAAGTGACAAATAGCAGAGAATAATTACTTCCCTTAACTTGCTGGCCACGCTGTTATAGCACAGTTCTGTTATAAGCGTTCAGTGCTGCGAGGGCACGCTGCTCATTTCTATTCAACATCTTGTCTACCAGGATCTCCAGGTCTTTTTCTGCAAAGCTGCTTCCTAGCCAGCTGGCCCCTGGGCTGTATTACTGCCTGAAATACTCATCTCCAGGTGAGGAACCTTCCATTTGTCTTTGCTGAACTCCATGAGGTCTTGCCAGACCCTTTCTCCAATCTGTCGAGATCCCTCTGAAAAGCAGCCAAAGTTTCCACCATATTGACTGCTCTCCTCGCTTTCTCTTTCCAAACGGATGCTTTGCTTTTTTCACCCCTTTGTCCATTTTCTCACAGTTTTGGAGGGTATGAGACATTAGTAATAGAGAGACATTCAGTGCCAGTTGGCCTTTATGTCAGGGAACAGTCAAGGGTAGTTTTAGTTTACTGGTCCAGAGAAGGGCAACGAAGCTGGTGAGGGGTCTAGAGCACAAGTCTTACGAGGAGCGGCTGAGGGAACTGGGGCTGTTTAGCCTGGAGAAGAGGAGGCTGAGGGGAGACCTTATCATTCTCTACAACTACTTGGAAGGAGGTTGTAGCCACGTGGATGTTGGTCTCCTCTCCCAAGTAACAAGCGATGGGACAAGAGGAAATGGCCTCAAGTTATGCCAGGGGAGGTTTAGATTGAATATTAGAGAAAAGTTCTTCACAGAAAGGGTTCTCAAGCATTGGAATAGGCTGCCCAGGGAAGTGGTGGAGTCACCATCCCGGGAGGTATTTAAAAGATGGATAGACGTGGTGCTGAGGGACGTGGTTTAGTGGTGGTTTTGGCTGTGTAACGTTGATGGTTGGACCTGATGATCTTCAAGGTCCCTTCCGACCTAGACAATTCTATGATTTCACCTTTTGAGTGCCTAAAAAAGTGAAAATTATGTTTAAATAATATAGAAACTGGAATTCTATTAAGGAAGCGAACGCTTAATCTTGCAGCCACCAAGAGTGGTTACTGAGGAAGTGTTTATGTACTGTAATTGGTGTATTGTATATAATACAGCTTCATAGAACTGTTGAAGAATGTAATTCATCATAACACTTATTTTACATTAAAAAAATGAGCTGACCAAAGTGAAAAATAACCTTACAAATAAAAATACCCAAACCTTTAAAACCCGAATTAGTTCATTGATCTGATTTGTCACCTCAGTCCACAAACAATTGTTCTGGGATAGTGATTTGGGCAATGTGGGCTCACCTTAAGTCTGCACTAATGGAGGGAAAAAGGTATATGGAACTAGCTGGCATTTGTGGATTAATTTGTTAATTTATTGGTATAATGCAATTAAGATCCTGATTCAGCAAACACTTAAAACACACATTTTGCTTTTCACTAATGACACAAAGTAGTCGCTTTGGGTTCATTGCATTTTTACATATATAAATATCTTCACAGTGTGTTCTTTATGTTTTGATGAAAATGTCTTAAATAAACTTACTTTTCTGCTGTCATGCTTTACATGAATAACATTGTGCCAAAGCAAAAATGTGATTAAACTGTTTACCTTTTTTGATCAAATTGAAGAAAAACGAACTAATATTGCATAGGACAAAAAACAAATTCAGTTTTCAAATGTTTCTGTTTTAACAAATGATGACAGCTCAAGGAGCAGATGTAGATATTTTGCAATCTTTTAATGTACCAGTAATAATTTGTAAACATTGGGCTACACCTTTCTTTTGTCAACACTCTTCAAGCATCTCTCATTTTTTAGCCTTATACATTCTTCAGGGCAGGATGTGTTTGCTCTGTACGTAGCACAAAAGGGCACTTGATCTTCATTGGGCCTTTTGGCTTTTATGGTAATCTAATCTATTAGGGAACAATAGCCTACAAGACTGTTAGGAGTACCAGCAAGGACATTTAAAAATGTCATTAATGTCAGTTAATGTATCATATGAAAGGCCATTATTACTATGAAGTTAAAACCAGTAGTAGCAAGATATTATTAAGCTTATAAAATTTGCTTTGCTTTTGTCGGCTATGATTTTACTAACAGCAAGTTACTAGTTTACAGTCTGGATTCTTCTGTTAACATATTGGATAGTGACTTGGTAGAAGTGTGTGGGTGTCTAATGTCACTTCTGTTTATCCTTTCCATCACCAGTGACCTGCAAACTCCAAACATATAATCCTTTAGGGGATTCACATTTCAGAATGAAATAATTCTTGCTCCATGGAATCACAATGATGCTTTCTTAGACACTTCAGCGTTCTTTTGCTGTCATAGTGGTAAAATTTCTGATGGGGTTGAGAATGGTAATAGTCTGCCTGGTTCTTGTTATAAAGAACAGCAAGTCAGCAAATTTTGGTTTCATTAATAATAACCAAATAAGAATTATTTTTTCTTACTACTTCCTCTTCCAGTTTAGAAATTTAGTGTGGCTTTATATAAAAATCAATCCCAATATAAACAAAAAGGGTGTATTCACAGTTCTTCTAGGAAGAATCGTAAGCTGAGAATGGCCAGGGGGATACATGGATCAGGAAACTGAACAATAAAATTGCTTGTGTGTTTTCAGCATAATTTCCTTTTTTATGTCCAGAGTAGAGTGGAAGGAAATATTTCATTTGTGCAATCGTCACATTGCTTACCAGGTTCGACCTACATAGGTTCTGTAAGCTTTGCGTGAGGTACCTGCGTGCATGCTATAGCCATTGTCCAGTGTTCTGCGGGCAGCTAAGTGTGGGGTCAACCAACCTGAGGAGTCCTGGTAGCAGGTAGCGTTGGAGCTGTCACTCACCTTCTGCTCTTTAAGGCTGTATCTAGTGTTTTAGGAACTGTCATTTGGACAAAGGCAAGATGTTGTCCTTCCGCTGAAATGAGCGGTCAAATGCAATGCTGTTAGGATCTCATCCTGTGTGCTCTGTTTCTTCTTCTTTAGTTACAGGAAATCTCTAAGATCATAGGCACTGTGATGGAAAATTCAATTTGAGATGGGCAGCACAGCATACATAAAGATCAGAAAAAGGAAGCAAATATCTATTAATTAAAAGCTAATGATAATAAATAAGCAACAATGGTAAAAAGATTGTCTATAAATAACAGTTAATCAAATATTGTCATATATGCATACGTCATGCTGTGTCCTTACTGTCACAAGCTGTTGATTCTATGACTGCGTCCCTTTTTTAAGGTCTTGTCTACATTAAAATACTCTCAGTATTGTTTAAAAGCATCCAGCTGAGCTATACAAAGCAGTTTGTTAGCTCAGGCTAATACATACTCACCTTACCTAAAAATCTGTAAATCTTTCAACAACCTCCTTGTTGTGTTTCCAGGTGGGTAAATAAGTTCTCGTGTTGCTGACTGTCCTGGTTTGAGCAGGTAAGACACTTGAGCACTGCAGTGCAAAAGACCATGGGATGCCCCCATAGCACAGAAACAGTGAGGTTACAATTATTTGTTCAGGGACTTAAAATGGGGAATCTGTTACCAGGCTGGGCAGATCCTGGGGCTCAGATGAAGGCACTCTCTGTGGTGCAGACATAATCCCTACTCTAATCAGGGTAATCACATAGGGCTGAGTTTTCTCGTGGTTGGTGGGCTTTTTCCATTGCCTTTTTTAGTGATCGTGGGTTTTGTATCTCCTGGTGTGCTATCTTTAATCCTTAAAAGAGTTTTCCTCCAACTTCCTTTCCAAGTTTTTCTCACATCTCTTCACCCTCAAATCCCCCTTGAAGCACCACTTGTCCAGGGATCATTTCTTCTTGTGAGAACTCACTTTGAGCTCTCTTTTTCGCTGGCCAATTTTCTGTTTCTTTTTTAAAGAGTTCCCTTTTGTTTCCAAACTTTGACTATTCTCTTTTGTAAGGAGAAAATGTAGATGGTTGGAGAATGCAATGTAAATATGTGGCACTGTAGACAGGCCCGGACTTAGGAGAAAAAACAGCTACTTGTCTGCACTTCTAGGTGACGTGACACCCCCTGATTGTGCAGCCCTCATTTCCTCCTCTCTGCTCTCTGTTTTACTTTCAGTAATACGTGACTGTGCCCAGTGTCAGCATAACTGCTTTTCTGTGATGCTTGTAGCTTGTGAAGTTAGTTTACCTACTCCATAGGAAGAAACTTCCAGATTTAGACCTGTGACAGCAAGCTGATACAATGAAGACCAAATTTATGGCTAGGCACCTGTTTTCCAGTTTTAAAGGGGCACTGTCTTGTGCGATGGAGCTCATCTCAGTACTTGATTCATTTCAACTAGCTTAATGAGGCATGTCCTGTGAAAAATAATACCATACTTCTTGTCCTTGTTTTGTTAAATGCATCACCTGGAGGCATACTCAGAAGTCATGCAAATTTGATGATAAGGAACTGGCTGTTTTTTTCTCCTCAGTGCTGCAGATAAAACAGCTGTGAGCATAGGGATGTTATTTCTAATGCATGGAATGAAGAATTTTGTCTTTATGATAAGCTAGCATAAAAGGAATGAAATATTATTTAACTAGAGGTTTAGGCAGAACTCACGACTGCAGTATCTGAATATCTGTTTAACAATGAAGGCTGTCTTGAAAATGGAAGACCCTCTTATAATGAGTTGTTTCTTGTTAAGATCAGACCCCAACTTTATAAGCCTGCACGTAGCTCGGCACAGCAGGCTAGCTGGAATGTTGCGGTGCTCTTATATTCCTGGGTTGTATTCCTGCTGGAATATTAACCCTGAGAGTAAAAAACTGAAAGTCTTAAACTCTGAGAATGAATTACTAAAAATGCCATTGCATAAGGTAGTTTACTCTGTTTAGTGTACTCCAAGGTAATGTATGTGGAAGGGTTACAACAGAATGGTGAACTAGGATATGAAGTTCAGCTTCCCAAGCAGAGTGACCTTTAGGACACCTAACACTGTCCCCGTCCTTTCTACTGCAGTCTGAGATTAATGCAGTGACTTTTCAGATCTAATCAGCTTCCTCAAGATTTGTTCTTTAACATCAAATTTAAAGAAATGGATCATTAGTTGCCTTACTTCTAGAAATAGCTCCAGCCATTAGAAGTATTGATGTCATATTCTCAGATTTAATTCATAACATTCTGGCATGATTTTCAGAAAGTTGCTGGTATGTCACTAAGATTTACTCAACATTGTTTACAAACAAGGGGTTTATATCCTGAGAGACAAGCATCACCCTATCAAGCTGATGTTTCAGACATCACATTAATATGATTAATGATAAAAAAGATTAATTAATTTTATGCATATTAGGGGCATTGTAATTGTTGCCTTCTTCTACATAAATTCGTGTCAGCATGATGCAGCCTGAGTAGCAGGAAAGAGAAATGAGCTCTGTCCAATCTATTAGACCTCATCTGAGCAATTAGTGTTTTTTTTTAAAAAAAGTATTCTTGCTGGTGCAGCTTTTGTTTTCATTCATAAAGAGAAGGAAAACAGAAGAAGCTTTCAGAGCACTGTTTTGTGTCTTAAGGATACGAGTGACAGCCCAGCTTTTGCTAGGATCATTTAGGGAGACTACATGAGAGATTCCCAAGCATCCGGTAGGAAGTCTTAAACTAGAGACCTGATGTAAGTCGTAGACTTTTTGACTCTGAAACAGAGAGCCAGGAACTGCCAGGTGAATGCAGTAGTTCAGCTTACACGGGATGGTCTGAGTGTGGAATGACATCGAGACTAAGTGCCAGAATATCCTGAACGCATACTTTTCTCAGGGGAGTGCTGAAAGGAGCGATTACTGTGTGATACTTGCCTAGAAGAGGGAAAAATGCCATATATGCCAAGTTTGATGTTTACCATGATTGGAATTTTCTCATCAAGAATACTCCTTTAGCACCTTTTGTTTTGGCCTACAGAAGTTAACGTATTTCTCCTGCCTGTATTCTTAGAAAAAATGATGGTGTTCCTTTACTTTGGGACTGATGGTGGATGATTGTGTGTATACATCAAGTCTGGTGAGTTCTTTTGAGGCAGTGTAACAACAAGCAAGGTCACAGGGATGCTGGATTGCATCATTGATTAGCACTGACAATTTTTAAGGCACAAAATGACAGTGCTGTTCAAGACTAATAGAGGATCCTTACAGGAGAGAAATAAAATAAAGAGAAGAAAAATAGTATATTTTCAGATGCCTATAACAAATGCACTGAAGTCCCTAGAGGCTGCTTTTTTTGTCAGCAGAGTTCACACCAACTGTCAATGTCTGATGAATGATTTTCTATTACGTACACCAAAGTCTGTGAACCAGAGGTGTTCTTTTAATATTTACACAGAAATGAGTTCATTGTTTCCAAGGCAATTTCCTTTAAATCTCTGTTCAGTCTTCAGGGCTATGCCCCGTAGGATGCTTGGAAATTCCTAAGAGTAAGTCTAATTTCTTAGTGCCAGAAATTCTTTATTGGGGAAAATCTGTCCTGCTTTAAGAAGAGATCTAATGCCCTCTGTTAGGGGAATACAATGTGTGAAAAAAAAAAGGGGGAGAGAGGCAGATGTTTTGGGAATACAGAGGTTCATTGAAATTTCTCAAGATAGAGAGAAGCAATGTATTTTCACAGAATTAAATTAGAGAGGTGATGTATTTCTCTTGGAAGAGAAATGAAGCATTCTGGATGAGGAAACTGAGGGGTGAATTGGCAATAGTTATATGCCTGCTGAAGGATAAATAAATAAATAAATAATGTATAAACACGCAATTAAAAAAATCCCTCCTGATTTGGGGCTAGTACTATATTGCTCTTGAAAAGCTAATAGAATAACTGTCCTGGGAAGAGCACCAAGAAAGAAAGGACTGGCGAGTAGCCAGCTGACTAACACATGTAATGTTTGTAGTGTTTATGGTGCAAGACAAACTATCTTTTGGGCATAAATCCTAAAGCAGCTGTTACCTTGACAACTGCAGGTAATGGATGGTTGTAGTGTTCGTCTCTCCAGATTCACTTTTAACTACCAATAAAAAATTAGAGCAGCTTGTCTTTTAAACGGCTTCATGTGGCTTTCCAAAGAGTTGGTGCTCGAGTGATTAATCTGTTTCTGTGAGTGGCAATTTTGCAAATAAAAGCAAATTTGGGGAACCTGACACATAGCAAAGACAAACAGTTATATGTGAGGTCATCTAACTTTGTGGCTGCCTTAGTGGGAAAATCTTCATATTAGGGAAATAAAGCACATTCTGTTTCTATACTGTATTTTATATGCAGGTCCTCAGCGTCTGAGCCCAGGCTCACCTTACGTCACATTATCCGAACACAGGCAGACTGCTGGTGAGCTCACCAGCATGGGTGGGCTCATATGTTTCTCTCTGTGGAATGGACGCGTTCTGGCCATGCCTGCCTGCTCATGGTATTTCATTGCATCCCCCACACTCCACACTGGTAAGGTTACATGGCCACGCTGGCTGGGGTCCCAGGTGGAAGAAGGCAACCTCAGCAAGCAGTGCAGCAGAAGATATATCTCGCAGCATAGTCACGTGAACAATGCAACAAGAAGTATGTCATATCTCATATATTAGGCAAGCTTAGGAATTGTGGGTTAGATGAATGGACAGTGGGGTGGATTGAAAACCGGATGGCAGATAGAGCTCAAAGTGTTGTGATTAGTGGCACAGAGTCTCGTTGGAGGTCAGTAACAAGTGGTGTTCCCCAGGGGTCAGTACTGGGTCCAGTCCTGTTCAATATGTTCATCAATGACCTGGATGAAGGAGTAGAGTGTACCATCAGCAAGTTTGCTGATGACACAAAACTGGGAAGAGTGGCTGACACGCTGGAAGGCTGTGCTGCCACTCAGTGTGACCTGGACAGGCTGGAGAGTTGGGCAGAGAGGAACCTAATGAAATTCAACAAGGGCAAGTGTAGGGTACTGCATCTAGAGCAGCTTTGTGGAAAGGGACATGGGAGTCCTGGTGGACAACAGGATGACCATGAGCCAGCAATGTGCTCTGGTGGCCAAGAAGGCCAATGGCATCCTGGGGTGCATCAAGAAGAGTGTGGCCAGCGGGTCAAGGGAGGTCATCCCCCCCCCCTACTCTGCCCTGGTGAGGCCACATCTGGAGTACTGTGTCCAGTTCTGGGCTCCCCAGTTCAAGAAGGACAGGGAACTGCTGGAGAGGGTCCAGCAAAGGGCTACTAAGATGATTAGGGGACTGGAGCATCTTTCTTATGAGGAAAGGCTGAGGGACTTGGGTCTCTTTAGTCTGGAGAAAAGAAAACTGAGGGGGATCTTATCAATGCTTATAAATACTGAAAGGGAGGGTGCCAGGAGGATGGGAACAGTCTTTTTTCGGTGGTGCCCATTGATAGGACAAGAGGTAATGGGCACAAACTTGAACACAGGAAGTTCCATCTAAACATGAGGAGGAATTTCTGTACTTTGAGGGTGGCAGAGCCCTGGCACAGGCTGCCCAGAGAAGTTGTGGAGTCTCCCACTCTGGAGACATTCAAAACCCGCCTGGACGCCGTCCTGTGCCACCTGCTGTAGGTGGCCCTGCTCTGGCAGGGGGGTTGGACTGGATGATCTCCAGAGGTCTGTTCCAACCCTGACCATTCTGTGACCGTTCTGTGATATTTTCCATGGTACCCAGCAGCGGCGCTCTCGATAACCTGCTTTTCCTGGCTGTTCTAGGTCAGCATGGTCTGGCTGGTGAACTGCTGCCTTTCCCTCAGAGGAGATGGGGAATGGCCATTTTAGCATTTCATGCTACCCCAAAAACTGACTGCTTCCTCCTGTTTCTGCTCGTAGCCCAGCAGTTAGCAGACAAGCCTGTGCGTGTTTCTGACCCTGCTTGTGTGGACGCGCAGCCTCGCCCAGACCTGGATAATGCCTTTGTGCACTGTGAAGGGAGTCTCTAAACTGGAATTTGGCGATCCACGTATGACGTACTAATCAAGTAACAATGGCCCTATCTTATGAATGTTCTTGGTTGGGCTTAGTGACGAAACTGTTAAAAGTAAATATAATATTAAGGCTTCAAATTTTCTGTATGCAAGCTGATCCTTGAAGCTGTCCTCAGTGCTCCAAATTAGATTCCCAGGGAATTCATCAAGGTTAGCAAGACTACAATTGCCTGCTCACATTTCAAACTAATATTTTTAGATATGCTGAAGTTTATAGTCAGTGTATAGGCCCCTTAAAAGAACTGGGCTTTCAAAGATCCTCAGGATTTGCATGTATGTTGTCAGTCCATTTGTTTACTGTGAAAGCAAAGGAAGCTCAGCAATAGAGACTGGGTTTTGATAACGAACTCCTGACGGCAACCTATACAAATATCCTTCTGGGCCTTTTAGTAGATTTTCCTTTATGGAAAATATTTGTTAAATCATATACTTAGTTCTGTCACACTCTGAAATGTATTTTGATGTTTATCTTCTCTAGCACAGAGGCGTTATGTTTTCAGCTGATGTACATCCAGTTACTTAGCAATAGAATTTAATGTCTTCTATATTAATAGCGTTGTTGGAAAGTGCGAACAGTCCTTTGACAGAGCTATTAAGTCAGCCCTGGGAGCACTGCTATTTTTATACATGAGAGATAAACAGCAAAAAGTTTAATATTGATACTGAGAATTTTATTCTGATCCGTAGCACCTTATCTCTGGCTGCTGTGATATATGGCATAGCCTCAGGGTATGAGCTCTGCAGAGCTCTTCTCAGAAAATTGTGTAACTGCTTGCTCAGTTCCGGTTATTCTGGCTTTTGTCCAGGATATATTAGCTTCTTTGGTTTTTGTGCATTTGTGCCTGTGTGTATGTGTATGCGTGTGCATGTTTTGAATTTTTGTTGGAGAAAAACTTTTGCAATTCCCCTCTTTTTACCAACACAAGAAAAAATATTCAAGGTGCAGCCCTGTGAGATTATTAAAAAGCCACAAGTCTTATTCCTGGCAATGAAACAAAATTATGTAACTGAACTCTACTGGCATATTCATCAGTCTGATTTGTTCTCTAAAACTTTGTACAGAAAGGCTTCAATATCCTTTGCCTGTTTCACACTGCAGCTGTTACTGGTTAGGAGAACACAACGCAGAGCGTTATCCAAAATGACCAACCAAAAATCCAGCAATGTTTCAAAAGCATCCTCAAGGGAATCGGCAGGGAAGCTGCTTCTCTCTTTCTGCCCTCCACCTGCCTGCCGTCATCATCAGCTTTATCTGGCCGTCCAGCTCTACTAGAGGTCTGATGTGCTTTCGTACCAACAGGCTGGAGATTCTGGCCAGTTGGGTGGTATCAACGTCTATGGGTAATGAATAAAGAAAACCTGGACAGATGTTGAATGTCGGTTTGAGGGCAAGTGGGTTAGAAAACAGCACCGCTTATCCTGTGCTGTAGCAAGTGTTGATAAGCTTAATACAGTTAGGAATATATACAATTAGAGATATTACATCACATCATTTGATACAGAGCCAGAGGAGGAAGAGGTCTTCCTCTGCGTTACAATACCGTAGAAACTGTGTAACTCTTTTAGCAATTTCTTCTGCAAGAAAAAAAAAACATTGGGGAAGTAGTTACAGTATTTCCTCTGGCCTTAGTTCAAGATGGAAATAAAGAGAATTAGCATCACCTACTCTGTCAGGTCACTGCAGAAGGCTCTTTGGCACTCTAGCGAGAGCAGTTTGGTTGCCAGGAGACGATAAGTTAATTTTGGAAGGTAATGCCCTCCGAGCAAGTAATGCCATCGTTCTAGATCCGAGTAAAATCTAATACTCTGTAGTGACAAGCTTGCCTTTTAAAAGGGTTTACTTCTCTACCTTACTGAAAATAAACAAAGTGTGGTACTGCATTGTCTATTGCTGGCAGAATAAAATCCTGAACGGTAAAATCTTAGGGTGCTGTTAAATACTCAGCATAAAAATAATGCTCCAGCAGGCTCATGTAGGTTAGGCCATCTGCTAACTATGCTGGTACATATGTCAAATGACAGATTGCCAAAACTATTTTTCATGACCCTAAAACAAGAAGGAGACTGATGAAATATTACAAGGAAGAATTCAAGACTAGTCTTCAGCTGTGTGGCATTCATTTCATAATATGAGAAATGGTACCTAAAGGCTTTTGGGACACTAAACACTTACAGATGCTCTTAAAGTCTATAAACAAAAGTGTACTGACACCTCAGAATGCAAATGGCAGCAGAGCAATGTAAAAGTAGGAGACACAAGAGGCTGTATCTCTGACACCAGTGCTGACTAGTGCAAAGCTGAAAGCGTTTCTCTTCAGACTAGCTGCAAATCTGGATCCTTTTATGTTCAAATTCAAAGTTGTCAGAGTTGCGGACAACACACAGAAGACAAGGGTTTGAGGCAGGAATCGCTCAGGAAATGGAGCTTTTCTGGGTGGAGATGGGATACGTAATCATAGGGGCTGGTCTGAACTGAAAATCTGTCCAATTAAGGAAAAAGGATAAACAGGCACATGGACTGCAGTGGTCAGCACACGGTCAGCTCTGATATTGCACGATTTTGACATACTCTGCTTTAAAAAACTGCATAGAATATTTATTGTAGAATGTATGTGCTTCTTAAGCTATTTCTAGAGCATTTCTATACCTTCTTCTATCTGGGAAAATGATAGGATTTTGTGGTAGCCCTGACAATGAACAAAATTGTTTGCTTACGTGTGTATGTGTTTCTTTTCTTTAACCTACTCTTCTTTCATTCTGGACTGGTATGCTAGTTGGTACTAGAGGAAGGGATATAAACCACTGCTTTTTTATAAATAGGGTGGTTGTAGTCTGAAAGTTCACCAAAGAGTGGAAGTATTCTCATACAGATTTTACAGATGGGGAAACTGAGGCACAGACCAGTTACTATGAGGTGACAAGTTACCTGGCGCACAATTGGCCTAGTAATGCAGCCCCAATTGGCCTGGTAATGTCGCTCTGCTTCCAGACTATCAATCCAGTGTTCCTACTGATGTTTTCCCCAGCTGTAGAAGGATTTCTAAAGAAAAAAATCCCCAGCCCTAAGAAAACCAGGCAAGGAATCTAAACCAGTTTGCACTAAGGCAGCAGAGAATCATACAGCTTCCATTCAGCATTTGGGATAACCTTGAAAAGCTTTTTGCTCTGCTAAACCCCAACTCCAAGCAAACAAAGACAATTCCAGGAGTGCAAGTGCTTCAGAAAACGACTTTTGAAGAGACTATCAGGACAGGTGAAAGAAGGATGCTATCAGACACAGGGATGGTGGGTATCAGTGATTGTTTTTTACCATTTTTCCAGTTGTCTTGCCATGTACTGCATGCCAGTTCATGGAATCAAGCCATGAGATGTATGGGAGGGGAAGGTCCCTTCTTGCTTTGCTATATTTAGCTGTGCAGTGTAGGAGAAGGAGATGGAAGAAGGAAGAACGTGAGGGTAATGGGAGAAAAAGGTGGTGGCAGGAAAAAAAAGGCAAAAGAGCACTAAATAGAAACTGGAGAAGCGCTTAAAAGGTAGAGAGTAAGAGAAGGAATGTGGAGAGTAGTGGAACAGGGAAAAAGTATCTTTTGAAATGGAAGTATAAGTCCAAAAACATTACTTTCCTTAATTACTTATGAGCTTTGCAGGAGAACATAGACTAACGTCTCCTCCTGTTTATTTGCACTCCGTATTTTCCATTTTGTATACTACTGCTCTTAGCGAAAAATGTATCTTGTAATTCAGCCTTACCCCATTTTCCCAGAGTTTGCTAAAAGCCTGGGGCAACAAAATCTAAAGGTAGTCTGCCTTTCATGCCATTCCTGCTTTTATACAATGTGACAAAGCTCTATATTTTAAAAAATACCTCTCAGAATATGTCTATTCAAAGCTATTATTGCCCAATCTTATTAGTCTATCCTGATAAATTTTTTGTTCAAAAGAAAAGGCTTTTGGAATTCATTGGCAGTATATAATTTCATACTGTCTTTTCAGCCTGATATGTGGGGCAGAAGTGGGTGCATTGTGGCTTGTGAATCAAAACATTATCAGCTCTGGCAAGTTCATAAGTCCATAAGTCAGTAGAATAGACTGAAATAAAATTTCATTGGTCTGAAAAAATCTCTCTTTTTTTT
>VZSZ01002220.1:74178-99645 GCA_013398815.1 Ibidorhyncha struthersii
ATTCCAGCCATTGCTATGTTCTTCTGATGGGAAATTTTGTGGAGTTTCTGGCAAACCCCAAAAAGGAGTAGGAACAATTTGACAGAAAAACAAGGACATTGGAGGTCATTGCACTAAAAGGGAGTAAACCAGAAAAGCATCTTTGTGACAAAAAACTCAAAATGCGGTGATAATTGTGTCATTTACAAATAGGAATTTTTAGGTTACCTGTCTAACGGCTAATCACACTAAACAAGAAAACCCAGGAAGAATGGGAGAAACAACGATGGGTGGAGGAACCCTGCAATGCTGATCGGTGGAAATGGACCATCCTGCATCAGTTAATTCCTAAAGACCATCAAAGGAGAGCAATTTCCCATTGACTCTGACCTGAAGCCCACACAGAGGAATCAAACAAAAACTCTCTTCCTAGAAAGCCATGCAAACTGAACGGAGCGATTGCTCGAGTACGGGACTTGCTGTGGGCTGTAGGGGGAGAGAATTTAGGGACTAAGTAAAACCTATGCTTTAAGATGATTGTAGGAATGTGTCAAATTTCTTAAGGGTTGTTTAGAGGAAGGACTAGAGGCAGGAGAAGGGAGTGCTCAAGGTGGGCTGGAGACAAACAAATGTAGGAAAATAGAGGGAAAATGAGATAATAGGGCCCAGTCAAATAGGCGGCTGCTTGGTGGACTTACCTGACTGACCCCTGGGCTTGATCACGTCAGTCTGTCCTAACTTGTTAATCTTATTTCTAACTGTCTCCTGTGTGTGTGCACTCTCTGTTCTGAGCTTGTGGGTGTGAGCACCAGTGAGCTTCAAGTTGGACCAGCCGATGAGTAGGAGGAGGGGTCCAACTGCCAACTGCTGGGCTGGGACCAGGAGCCTCTGGGCTCTGTAGGTCCAGATGCCAATGACTTGGGAAGACTGGGGGCCTGAAGGCCAACAGATGCACAGTCTGAGTGTCTAGGGCTGGTGTCTGAAGACACCTGCACTGTGCATGTGTGTGAGCGCTGGTGAACTTCAATCCTGATCAGCAACGGGGGAGTAACAGGATGAGGCTGCCTGTGCTATTCACGTCTAAATGAGCACCGTCTGTGTTTATGTGGGTGCTGGTGAGGGCACTGTTCTCTGTTGGTCCATGGGGTCGGTTGTGTGCATGTAGTTTATTTCTGCGTGTGTATGTGCCTACTGGGCACACATACTCAGCCTGGCCAGCAGCTGGACTTGGGACACGGAACTCTAGCAGCATCCTCACGTCTGTTGGGCTGGGGTTGGAGAAACCCCCTGAATCATGAAGCTCGCTGGATTCAGCTACCTTTCACAGCAATCAGTACTAAATGGGTCTTTTCCTATTGTGTTTCCTTAAGGGCAGGCAATAGACTACTCAATATTATCATCAATGATCTGGAAATCAGTGCTGATGAAACTAGCAGATATCACAATAATTGATATAAACCAGTCTGAATTATTTTCTCAAGTGGGCTCTTCAAGAAAAATAAACGTTTAATACAAACAAATGCAAGCTCTTATATCTAGGTACAGATAGTGCAGGCCTTCTCTAGAGCATGGCAGTGTGAAAAATAGTATCACTTAAAAAGATGTACTAGACAAGCAACACAATGAATGGTCCAGTTCTGATGCTGTGAAGAAAACTAGCGGAAGTTTTGAAATAGTAAACTAGTAAGGAGGAGTAGAAAGGTTATGAGACTTCTGTATGTGACATTTTTTACGTCCCACAGAAGAGGTATTTGAATTTTATACAAAGAGTCTTTGTCATGAATGCTTCTTGCTGAAGAGCATTCATACCGAAGCACTTGTATCTAGCCTATCTTCCACCTTCTTGATGTTACTGACTTGTGTGTACTCTTGATATCCCTTTGCGCTTGATCAACTGCACATACATTATTTTGTTCCTCTGCCACAAATGTTTGCTATTTCAGATTAATTCAGGACAGTTTCGCAGTCAGGGACTCATGCGGTACTTAAGAAAGTTCAAGTATGTGAAGTCAACAAGTCTACCTGACTGATAAAATGATTGTAAACTGATAATGGAATTATAGTGTTTACACAGAAAAAAATAGTGAGGCACCAGAGAAAAACTGCAACAATTATTTGAAAATTAGGGAAAGTGTCTTATAATGGTGTAATTAAAGAGTGTAAGATAGCTGAAAGGTGACTTGATTATGGCACATAAGTTCCAGGAAAATATCACCAGGTAGTAATATACTTGTTCACTCTAAAAAAATAGCACCACAAAAAACAATATCTGGGAACAAAACCCAAGCAAACCTGTAATCAGATGTAAAATCAGATTTAGATGTAGATGATAAACTATTGCAACAAACCGGATGTGTTATGAAGTACGAGAGTTGATGAAACACAAGTAATAGGGCTTGCTAGAGAAGCAGATAGAATTATTTAGTCTGTGCTCTCTAGAGGGATGTGATCAGATTACTTCTGGTGGTCTCTAAACACTAAGTCTTAATAGATTTTTAAAGGTGTTTCTGCTTCAGTTCAAAAATTATAATGGTCCACACATCCAGAAAGGATGAAAACTGACAGGATGCTAAAGAAAGCCAAGTTCATAGTGAGGTAATATCTTTTATTAAAAATGGGAAAGTACAGTTGTGCCTATATATCATCATCTTAATGTATAGCCTAAAATATCCATTTTAACTTCAAAACCTTGTAGTCTGAATTTACTAACTACATTTTCCCTCTTAAAAAATAATATTTTTTTTCGTAAATAGTGGACATGTCTTTGCAGGTTATGCCAGGTGGTAGCATTGGACATTAAGTACTATGTAGTTATTTAAGCTTCTGTTCTGTGGTGTGTCTTGTGCTTCAAACACATTAAAATAAATAAGAAATCATTAAATTTATATTTTTAACAGACATGATTTTTCAGCCTGTGTTTTTTTGAACTAGTGTAACCATGTGGTTATTCCTACATGAAAAAGACTAATTTTGTGACTCTTGTTGTTCAAATGCCTTACTCCAGCTGAGACTTTTAGCCTTGAAATTTCCAGTTCAAGGCAAAGATAGCTACAGCAGCTAGATTGACAGCTTTGATAGAATAGGTGCGGTTGGATAGATAACAATGAAGTTATTATAACGATGTCATTCGGTCTGCTGGATAAGCTCTCCTGAATTATTTCCTGTTTGAACTTGTCCCTATCCTTGGAGGGGTGGTGTGTGTGTTTGTCCAATTACAAAGGCAGACTACAACCTACAGAGAATATAATGTGATTAGTCTCCGGCATTTCTTTATGGTGTGAAGAATCTGAGCATAACCACTTTTGGGCCTAGACAGATGTGTCAACCATCCAACCAGAGTGCTGCAGTATTAGATGTTACAGGGCCTACCAACAAGCATGGCGTGATGCTCTGTTTTAATCTTGAATGTACATTTTGTGTGACCACCTACACAAGCGTTGGAAGCCCAGCAGGTTTTTAGAAGACATAAGGAGTCTAATAACCAATACATCCCCAGTCAAACTAAACCCCGTTTCCTTAACTTCAACTCCAGAGTCTCCCCACTGTGAAACTTAAGGGCAAGTCGTCATTGAATATATGAGCATCTGTTGTCCTTGTTCTTCCAGAAGGGGGAGAACTTAGGAAACTTATGTTTGGAGAAGAGTTGACGATGGACTTAAAGTTGACTTGAAAAGGTTTTTGTTTTGAAATTGAGCTTGTCCATTTTTAGTCAGGAGGCTTTTCAGTTGAGAAAAGGAAATCACACTTTGACTGGTGTTACAAACTATGCTTTTTGAAACAATCTAATCTGAGGTTGCTGGTACAGTCTCTTGGCTAGCTAAGCTATCGTCAACTCTCGCGCTTGAACAGAAGACCGGGACTTGTAATGCTATAACAAAATACCCATGACGTTCTGATGTTAAATGGATAGTAGCTAACCCCCACCATTCAGTTTTTCAGCTTTTTGCTTTCCACTCCTGTATCATTATTTTTCCAACTGTTACGGTTCTTACAGGCTGAACATGTTTTGTAGTTGTGACGCCAAAGGCAAATCTCTGTGTTTTTTAGTACATTTTAGAACATTTTCATAATGTTAAATAAACTTAATAAGGCATAATTCCCTCTTCACATTGAAGTCAATTTAAGGCACCCATTTGGTCGGTCTTTCCATTTTGGGTGTTACATCCATAGTCATTTTGAGCCTGTTCCCTCTTTTTTGCTCACTCACTTCTTACAAACTGCTGCAAAATAAAAAAAAATGTTGAAAATTCAGAACTAGTATTATTTATTGTCTTTGATTATTTTAAATGATAAACTCATATATAAAAGCATATTAGTGAGACCAAATTGAGTGTGTGTTCTCTAATTCTGATTGGAGGTTATATTTCTGTTCTCTAATTATACTGGAGAGGAATTACTTGCTATGTCCTCTGTGTTGGGCTAAAATCTGTCTCCTTTAAAGTCAAAAGAAGTTTACATTTTATAGAATCATAGAATCATAGAATTGTTAAGGTTGGAAGGGACCTTTAAGATCATTGAGTCCAACCATTAACCAAACCTGACAAAACCACTTCTAAACCATATCCCCAAGTACCACGTCTACCCTTTTTTTAAACACCTCCAGGGATGGCGACTCCACCACCTCCCTGGGCAGCCTATTCCAATGTTTGACAACACTTTCAGTGAAAAATTTTTTCCTAATATCCAACCTAAACCTCGCCTGGCTTAACTTGAACCCATTTCCTCTCGTCCTCTCACTTGTCACTAGGGAGAAGAGGTCAGTCCCCATCTCTGTACAACCTCCTTTCAGGTAGTTGTAGAGAGGGATAAGGTCTCCCCTCAGCCTCCTCTTCTCCAGACTAAACAGCCCCAGTTCCCTCAGTCGTTCCTCATCAGACTTGTCCCCCAGACCCCTCACCAGCTTCGTTGCCCTTCTCTGGACACGCTCCAGCACCTCAATGTCCTTCTTGTAGTGAGGTGCTTTTACTTCAATGCAGGCAGGACCTCATTCATTAATTACTGAAAATTAAATATTTAAAAGTTAGCTTTTCCCCAGGCATCTAGGACCCCTCAAAAACCTGCAATGGAAAGTCTATGACGGAATAGGCTCAGAATATAAAACAAGTTGCAGATACTAAGATTTAGAAGTGCAAAATTCTCTTCTCCACTCTAATACTGCATGATAATCTAGAATAAAAGAAGAAATTGGACTCCTCCTGTTAGCATGTGGATTTCTAATGAAAAGTTACATAAAATAATTAGAAGATATCTAGAATCTCAAAAATCTGAAGCAACTTTCTTTATTAGTGGTACCTGAGCCACCCCAACATAGTATGGAGCATGAGAATAGTTTTACAATGGGAAAGGATAGTTTCAGGAATTTTTGATCAGCCAAAGTTTCCAGTAGAACAGTACTGACTACCTGTAGAAGTGATTTTTTTCATTATGATCTGCTAGATTTTAGTTCATTGACTTCTCTGGATTTAAATTTCCACCTGACAGTAACTTAATTCAAGCATTATCCAATATATTTAAATTAATGTAAAGAATTAGTTGAATCTTGGTCTGTCAGAATAAAATAAATATCGCTAGCTGCAATGTTTTAAACAGTAAACCAAGTCTTCCTCAGCTAGAATGAAGGAATGTTGGATTATCATTGCTTGGTAATTTCTTTACATCCATGTGACATAAAAATTGCATATTAAACAAGAAGATGAGAGATGATATGCAATGACCTGTTAGCATTACATAGCATGTCTACTATGGCTAATGTTTTAAGTAGCAATAATAAAATTAATGAGTAATTTTTTCTCATATTAATATACGTAAAGCCATTCCTCCTGCTGATCTACAGTCTTGTACCAATCACAGTTTATCTGGGTAAAAGAATTTATTTTTTGCAAAGTATGAGTACAAGATTTAAGAGACAAATCAGCTTGTCTTTGGCTTCCACAAAATGGTGCTCACTGTGCCTTGTGCACAGTGCTGGATACGTGCACTGAAGACGCAGTGCTTTTCCCAGACAATGCCGAGCTTCCAAGCTAAAATAATTTACAGTGTTTATTTATATTTGATACAATTTCCAGTGGTGTTGCTCAAAATGCATGTAGAAATACTGTTGACCGCGGTGTAAGATTTGTGCCATCTGACAGTAATTTGACCCAAATGTCAGCTGATTCAGAGACATTTAGTAAGCCTGACAAATGTTGGGAAAGTCCTGATCCCCAAATTCCAGCCTGGTCATGGAGCCGCTAGCGTTATGCCAGCCAAGGAGCTACGATAGGAACGACTGATCCCTTGATTTAAACTGGCATTTATTGCCAATGCTTGCAGTGTTCGGAAATACTCTGTTCATTAAATTTCTGTGACGTCTCCTTGGAAGTCTGTTGAAAATTAACGCATGCTTTAACCTGTTTGCAAAAATTATGCTTTACTCTGGGTTCTACTTGATTATTTCTGTATTTATGGATATCATTAGTATTTTCACATATGAAAAATAAAAATAGAGAAGCCTTGATGGTTTCAAGGATTTATTATAATTATTGAAGATTCTTATGTACATCAGTGAAACTGACTGAATCATTTTGCCAGTAGAGGAACTGAAGACAATTAACGTGCTGTCAGCTGCAGTATATAGAAACTGGTGTGCAGTGGATAACTCTCTCAACGTTTTTTTGTCATGGAACTCCGGGTCTTTTAAAGTGGCAGCAGGTCAGCAACAGCGTTTATTTGTCTACAGCTCAAAACATGTGTTTGTGTAAATTGTATTAGGTATTATGACAAAGGTGAAATGCCTGTGGGTCAGGTATGTAGGTTTTTTTATCAGAAGGTAAATTCTTAATTAACCTCAGAGCTGGAATAGAAACAGTGGAAGGTCGTATTCCAGCCCCACTGTTCTCGGTGCAGTTCTCTCTGGTTTACAGTGGGATAGGCAGGGATACAGGTGGTGTATGCGCAGGATTAGCTTGTGGGAATATCACACATTAGGCCTTATTTCTTCTCAGTATTTGGTGGCCTAAGGGAACCACGTTGGTATAATGAGAACAAAGACCCTAGATAATTTTGAGGTGCTTGAATATCTCTATTCCAGAAGATTTATTTGTTTTTATTAAAGTAGATACAATATGCAATTTAGTTGATAATAGCAACATTGAGCCCTGAAATTAAGCAGCACAGCTAAGGGAGAGCTATGAGGCAAAACATTTTTTACGTCTGTAAGCACAGACTTCAAAAACCCCTTTTCCCTTGAAATATCTTCCAGACTGCCATCTAAAAGGGAATTTTATATAACTGAGTAGAATACTGGGTGTTTTCAAAACTTGTGTGGAAGCATCACAGTAATGTAAGAACCAAGAACTTTAAGATTCTTGTAGTTTTAATTATTCTGCAAGAATCACCTTTTTCCCTGGGAAGACAGCATTAATCATGATGCCCTCTCAAGAAATGCATCCAAATGTTTCTTGGTGCATATCACCTGCAACTCTAAGTCTAATGACTCATTTTCACGATGTTTTTACTGTCTTCTTGTAATACAATTCCTGTTTTGCAGACCACTGCAGATAACTCATGGAGGAATTGTGCTCCAGTCATGCTAACAGCCATTCACACAGCTGCTCGCATTTTAACCGGAGATGCTTATTCACTCAATACATTGTGATTCTGCAAAATGTACTCACGTGAAAATCTTCATGCACGTGAGCTGCTTCCCTTGAACAGTGACTATCATTCAGCAGTTAAGGGAGCTAAGGTCATAGCTCGGAAATTTTTTAGTCCTTTGAAGTTGGTAGTTATTTCTTCAGTGTTGGTAGTTATGACTTCAAGGGATTTGAAGAAAGTAAATCTAAACTTTCAAAGTTTAATTCTACTCCTTCCTTAATGCTTTCAGACACAAAAATCAGCAAAATATTAGCTGATGTGTTTTGATGTTGGAATATAGTATTTTCCTCTTATTATTAATTGTGGCCTCGTGTCCCTACTGACGGACCGCAGTACGTTTATCAGGAGTGTAGCGTGACATCTCGGAGAAGCCGCGGGAAGGAATCTGCTGCCTCTAGCCCACTTCTTCAATGAAGGCGTTCTGAAGCCTGATACAGTATTTCATTTCAATTTGTGAGTTCCCTCACTTTGACTGGGAGGTTTTTCTTGGATCTGTGACAGGAAGCAGACATTTTGTGACATACACATTTCTGCGAGAGGCCAGGAGAGTCTCCTATTTGTGTATAGTGAGTCTGGACACAACCTGAAATGGGACCTGCATCCCATAAGGTAGCCTGAGGCCAATTTTTTTTAGAGCGTGTATATGTCAGAAACATGTGACAATAGGGAGTTGGGATGAAATGATGCGTTACAGTTGCCTCTGTTATTCACTGGCGGGTTGGCTTGTGGTGTTTCTGTGCGAGCGCTTCAGCTGAGATGACTGTCACAGGAGTACAGCTGTTCTGCTTTGAGGGACAGCTCATCTGGAGCAGAACAGATGCTCTGAGTTGGAGCAGAGCCTGAGCTATGAGGCTCAGCTGGATGCTAGCTGGCTCCTTGCTGGTCAAACCTGTTCTCAAAGCCAGGCATACAGGGAGGTGCAACACAGTGACACCCAGATGTCTCTGAACAAGCTTAACCTGGCTCCAACTTGGTGTCTTAGCCAGAGGTCAGGGCTGGCCCGTGTACACCTGTCAGCAGAGCGTTCAACAGTGACAGCCCTGCAGCTCAGAGGGGGACAAAAACAAAGTGGTGGTGGTTCCCGTACCCTTTGAGGGAAAGGAGATGACTGTCTTTTCTATACTTTGCTTTTTAGCTTAGACAGTTACGTGTTAATGCACTGAGCAGGCTTGAAGCACCACTGTGGCCCCAGTCAATGTGCTGGGAAATATAAAGCGGGGATGCCCAAGTGACTCTGCAGCACTGGCTTTGTGCGTTACTCACGCACATCTGTCCCACATCCCGAGCTCCTGAAGCTACCCAGGCAATTTCCTATATGAGGAAAAAGTAAAAGATTATTAAAGAGGCAATAATACTACAGCAACTGAGGGAAAGGGTTTGCTGGTTATATTGGCTGTGAATCAGGATAGAAGATAAAGTTTTTTATAACCAAAATATTTTAGAATAAATGTCTTCATTCTTTTTAAGCATAGTGTATTAAATCTGAGAAGGCAAAGTTGGCTTCTGTATACAGGTTGTGTAGGAGATCTTTTCTTCTCATGGATCTAGCCACTGAAATCGATGGCATTAGATGCTGTTGAGCCCCCATTAGCATTGGGTTTGCTTATGTTTTTGGAGACTAGAGAAGGTGCAGATAAGATACCAGATGAGCACTGAGGCTCTGTAATACAAAACTGTTATGTGTCTGCCTTGCTTCTTAGCTTCAGCACTGCCAAAGTATCTTTCAGGACTTTCAATAAACCCCCAGGATATGTTACAAAAAACTTTTATAAGAAACCATTAATAATTGCCAGACAACATCCAAAGAAAGAGAACCATAGGATTTCTTAAAATAAAAATAGTGCACAGAGAATAGGATGAAATATTGTAAAAAGCACATTTGGAATACTATCAAGAACTTTACAACACAAACCACAGCCAAAACAACATCTTTCTTTCTTGCTATGACACATTTTCATGTAAGAATTGAATATAGTATGTAAATTTGGTCCTTTACTGTACCTTTAAAAGCAAGGAGCCTGTTGTAGTCTCCACTGCTAGCAGGATTCCAGCAGATCCTCAGCTGCCATATAGCTCATACCTGAGGTATTGTGTAGATCTATTTTTTTTCTTCAGTTTTCCACCAGTCAGCTGTAGTGTGCTCATTACCTCCTGTATTTATAACCATTACTTCTCAGTTCCAGAGGATTTGGGGGGTATAATCTGTTGAGGCCCTTTCCCTCAATTTCAGAAACAACTGCTGCAAATATCTAGTCATTGTCATACTTCTTGTCAAGTTTTTGGGTGTCTCTAAAAAAGGCTCATTGCTTATATGCAGAAACCTCCTTGCTGCTTCTCTCCTGTGAAAAATGCTGTGTATGCAGAGATAGATACGCTATCAAGGAAAATTAGTCAGATTAGCAATTCTGTCTGCTTTAGTTGAGACAGGGCAAAGAAATACTGTCTTGAATGGCAGATGATGTATAAGATAGGATTTCTTCTTTTGTTTAAGACAAAATAAATCGCAGAGTCCTACTAGCCCATCAGTTCCAGGCTAGTCTCAGGCCTGGAAGTAATGGCATTAAATTACATATTTACGTTCAAACCTATTGGACATTAAGAAAAAGAAAACAAAAAAATCAAAACAATTTGTCAGGAATGTGAGTTTCTGCTCAAGACAACCTTGTCACAGCGGTTACAATTCTGTTACTCCCCTGCATGCCAAATCAATCAGAAAAGCTTGAAAAAATAATCAAACACACATTTTAGAAAGATTATTCTTTGTTTGAATTAGCCCGCAAGATTCTTTAAATAGCAAACCCCACATTAGGGTTTTTCTAAGCTTCTGTTCATGCAGCCCAATTACGTTAGATTTAAATAGGCTACATGAAATAGCTTTTTATTTTTGTAAAGTACTATCAGACCAGTCAGAACCAGACAATATAATTAGCATTTCTTACTCCCTGGACAGTCCCAGTAAGGCTGTTACTAACTTTGATAACATCATGGAGAATGACTCAGATAGATACACTGGTAGACAATTTTCCATTGTAATTAGGTGAATAATTTCTATCATGAAATAAGGCAGATAATTAATGCCTCATATTAGGTTTAAAATATTTAAATCTTATTAACCCTTTCAGATACTTTCACAGAAAAGGTAAAATGAGACTGAAGTGCGAAACTCTAATTGCTGGATATCAATTATAAAAAGATGTATCTTTCACTAAGATGCTAGAGTAAGCTTTAAGAGGAAGCTGCCGTAATGGGGCAGGACAGGAATCAAGGCAGAAGGCAATGTCCCTTAACAAAGGGACTTCGGCTGTGAATACAGAGGGGTTGCGTCCTTGAGGCAGATGTAGGTGTCATAGGGCTCGTCGTTGAAAGCCCTGCTCTTTCAGGCGTTCGTCTGTCTCGTGGCACTAACAGTTTGGCATCTGCCAAAGCTCATCCATATGGTGAGATTTAAGCGCATAAGGATGGCATTCATAGAAGAGAGCATATGAATCTTGTCCTCAGCTCGCTACTAGAAAATGTGAATAATGGCTTGTGTGGTTTTAGAAAAAATTCTACCTTCCTCTAGGAGTTAAATTTCAAAATTTGAACTATTTGGCTCTTTATCCACAGATAATTTCCTGGAAAAGCCTAATCCCTTTATTTAAAAAAAATCAGCCTCAGATTTAGGGATTCAACAAAGCTGGTTTTCAGCGCTCTCCTCCGTCACAGAAAGTCGAATAGAAAACACTGTGGCTATGTCTATAGTGCCTGCGGAGGTTCAGTGCAGAGTTACCTCGACTAGGATTTAAGTGAGCTTGGTCAAGTGCTGAATGCAGTGTACCTATGTGTGTGGATCTCTCTGGTAGGTAAAGTAAGCCCTGTGTGTTGAAATTCTGCTCAAGATGGTGAACAAAGAGGTTAGATACTGATGTCAGAGCCATTAGGGACTTGCAAATATATTGACAGGCAGACAGGGCAAAACCAAATTACTTGGATCCCAAGAGCAAAGGCCATTCCTGAAAATGCAATCTTGCATGTTTGTGGTAGGAAGCAAGGGTTGAAAAAACCAGCCTGAGACTGCAGGACTGCAGGTTGTCCCTCAGAAACCACCAGAGGAAAGGGAAGTTGTAACAGAACTGTTGACAGAGCCTAAAAATAGGCATTTTTATCTGCAGCTACAACTGAAGTTGCTGCTCTTTCCAGAAACATTGCTGAAAACTCATAGAGAAATGCGAGAACTTGCTAGAAGATGAGAAAACTCACCCACTGTTTCTCTTGTTTCTTTGTTTGTCACTGATGCCTTTATACTTGGTGAACATAGCTGTCTACGATGAAATTACTCATGCATCTGTAGACAGCTTTGTAGGTGACATCTTTCTGATTAAACTGCTTTGAACAATAATGACCATAGAACGCGCTATTTCCTCATGTTTCTGTTCGTCACAAACAGAAACATTTCTTGGTCACATTTTTTTTTTCTTTCCAACAAAAGAATAAACTTGCCACATCAACAGTAATGACAGCAAAGACTGCACTTTAGGTCAGGCAGCAGCATTCTTCCTATGGTCAAGGCAAATCCTATGGTCAAGGCAAATAACCTCCTCTGTCTAGCCTTTATGGTTGTTCTATTTTCTTTTTTGAGATGGTCCTTCCCAAGAAGCATATGTACCACTTCCCCTTCTTGGCTGGAATGCTATGTAAGTTTGTCTTACAGAGCAGAGCCAGCTCTTCTGGATCTCTAAAGAGGCATATTTTACAAAGGCATCCATTTTAGCTTATTTCAAAGCTCTGAAAGGATTTTTTTTTTGATCTGAGGGATGAATCAGACAGAGATGGCAAAGAGTGCCTACATGCGCTATTGTAAATGATTTATGAACCCCAAGTTTGCATGGCATGTTAAAAATTCATATAAAGATTAGATTTCAAATTTAAGTATCTGAACTAGCTGAAGCGCTTCTTCAGGCTTGTAATCAGGGTGATATATAACACTATGCACAGCAAGGGAGACTTGGGACTTGTGTCCAGACCATCAGATGTAACATGTAGCCGACTCCCATTGACAAACAGTCTTAATTTGGTTCTTGGATAAACACCGCAGTCTCTCCCTCTAGAATATGTCACTAATATATGTTCACTCTTAAACAGCCTGATTTTGCTTAAGCTAAATTTCTTTAGGCAGGTTTGGATTCGTAGCTGGTAACAACTTCTTCAACTAGAAAGTGCTACTGAATGTGAGCAGCCGTAGTGAAATGTGACCCTGCATTTGCTCTTTGCTGTCTTTCTGGGTTTGGAAGAGGTACATAACAGTAGTCTCGCCCTTGATTGTCTCTCTCAGTGAAATCACATAACTTCGTTGGGGCTATATTCCTCTTACATTCCTCTTACTTGACCGTAACCATCTGAACATTAAGCATGGGCTCCAATTTAGTCAGTTGAACGAGCCTTTTAGCAGATGGCGTGAGGCACCTCTGGAAGGCAAGCCATCCCACTTTTTTTAGAGTGGGACAAACTGCCTTGTGGAGCTGTTTGTCTCTTTCTTTCTCTCCTGTCCCAAGGAGAGTCTGGACTGTTGGGTAGGTAAGTATACCTGGTCAGACAGGTAGCTTTAGGTACCAAGTTAACAGAGATAGACGGAGAGGCATCAGGGATAGCCTTTTTTTTTCATTCAGAAATAAAATAGGAATCTATAAAGTCCTACTTTTGTATAATAACAAAATATTGGCAAATAAACTGCTGAGGAAAGAGCCTGCTAGTATTCTCCTAAATTCTTGACAAATTAAAATTATTGACAATGGAAGCAAACAGAATGTTCCATTCATCATGTAAAACTTTTACCAAGGTGGCAAATCAAATATGTTTTGATATGTGCCTCTGGGGTTTAATTTTCTAAAATCACTTCTGTGAAATTCCTGGAATGAGAAGGGTAGTAAACTCAGATGCTTCAATGTTGCCAAAAGGAACAGCTCTTTAAACATTAGCCTTTAGAATTTGTGTGGGATGGAGAAAAACTCATTGTCTTCATTGTATTTAAATTTGAAATTCTAGGGAGAGAGTCTTCTAAGATAGAGGTGTTATAGTTTTGAAAGAACTGAGATGAAGGAAAATGAAAATATTTACAAATAAAGCCTTCTTAACGTAAGAGAGAGAAAACAATAACTGATATAAGTATAGTGTAAATGTTTATATTTCAGACTTAGTACAAAATATCAAATATTCAAAGTTATTTACACTAATTGTTTACCTGACTCCAGATGGTAAAGGGTTGCTCCTTGTTGTAGAAGTGAGCATAATCATTACAAGTATGTGCATAAGTGGAAAGGAATGCACCCCGTTCTGCAATACAGTTTTATAGCTCCTGGCCTGTCCTTGTCTGTATGCTGATTTGAGGCATCTCCTGCTAAGAAGGGGCTGCTTGTGTGAGAAGAAGCTGCAGGGAGATGGAGGTATCAGATATTTGACCTTGGTTCTCAGAGAAGGTGCTCTGGTTGTCACAGGAATGGCAGTTCTCCTCCTCTTGGCTGATGATCTTGTGCTTTTTTGATGTTGTCTTCCTCTCCATGGAGCCTTGCTGTCCTTGACAAGAAGCTCAGCTAGATACGAGCACTTGCACTTATATTTCCTTTGTGGAAGCAAGGGTAATCAGTGGAACAGCACAACAGTGGCATATTACTGACCACACTGGAACCAGGTGGATAAAACTTTGCTAGAATAAAAATTTGCTAGCTGTGGCTTCCTTTATGAAGAAGTTGATTACAAGGGCTTCTCCATGGGTGAAAATCTTGTCCCTGTCTCTCCTTATCTTTCACTGTCCTACAGCAGTGGCAGCCTTGGATTGAGACTGTACAATCTGCTCTCTGGAGATCAGGGATGTCCTATCAGGTCAATGGTCACTAAGAGTGGAGAGTGTTGCATGAAGAACGTGCCTGCCACTGTCCAACAAGTGGTTTGTGTTTCAGACCAATAATTTTTCTCCCGGTGAAGCAAATTCTTTCAAAACTTGCCGTCTCTCCTAGTAGTAGACAAACAGATAACCATTGCTGAAATATTTCTTCTGCAGAGCCCTGAAAATCCTCAGAAGTAAAACAGAAATAAAATCAAATTTCTGGGGCTTGGACGTGTGATGCAGGAACCTGTTTCCATTTCTCTGTGTACAGTCACCTCGGAAATGTGTGCTGCCTTTGTTGGGACGAGCCAGTCAGTCTTTTTTGATCTAGGCCTGTACATAGCAGAGTGTACAATTTGCATCCACCGTAGGGTCATCCTTTGATCTTGACAAGTGCATGTCCTGAATGCATGCCAGCAGAAGTTCTGGAGGGGTTTGTTCACATCATTTTCCTCCACAAGAGAACCACTTTCTCACAAGACTCCTGAATAAAGTCACCTATATGCCCATGGAAAGTTCTTAGAGACTTCAGGGTATGCTTAAAAGGTGTGACACGGCATTCCTTCATGCCGTAGTGCTGAAGTCAGCTGCTACGTCCTGGCGTAGTGGGTCTTTTGGGCTGGGGCATCCACTGAACTCGCCTCCAGTCTCAGATAGGAAGTTGGGGTGCATGGGCAGAGCTACATAGACAAAGCAGAATTGTGGGACTGCTGACTGGTGCTGTCCCCTTCATACTACTCATACGCTTGAAAGGTGATTCAGATGCTTAGATGGTGAGTACAGGTTGAGAGTCTCTTTAGAACAGAAAAATACAGGGAAATGAACAAGCAAGACACATATACAAAGCAAAACCATTGTATTTGTAACAATACCAATCAGAAACTAGGCAAAATATCATGACTCTTGGAGAAGCGCACTGAAATTTTCTGATGAATATTTGTTTCTATTTTTATAATATGGTATACATATACACATGGTACAAAGCAAACTGTGCAGCAATACAACTGAACTACTAATACTGCAGTAAAGATGGCTAAAATTGTATTAAAACCCAGCAAATTATCTGCTTCCACAAATATGTAAAGTTAATCTGTATGTAGGACACGGAGGAAAGCAAATCAAGTTTCTAGTTGGGCTGCTTGTAAGCATTTATTAAAGCAGCACAAGAATGTCAGTGGGCACCTCACATTAGTAGCATGGGCAAATTTGGGGACAGAGTCTGATCTTGTGATTCTTACTCTGAATCAGCCAAAAAGAACATTTTTTGGGGGAAAGGTTAGGACTTGTAAATCCAAGCGTCTCTATATTTTGCCATCTGATCTGCTGTCTGAACTCCGGCTAAATAAGTCTGAGTAGATCTCATATTGACTAAAGGGATCTTAGATATTCACTCAGATAAAGATACTATAGTTCAGTGATCTAAGTATAGACTTCAATGCCATTTGTTATGACTTAGGCGATCCTGCCAGGCCTCCACAAACTGCAGGGGTATGCTTATCAAGGTCTAAAAATCTTCACTGCGGATGCAGACCTAGTGCACAGCTTGTGACAAGTGTGATCGGTAACGGTTAAACTGGTAGAAGCAAACCAACTTGCTGTGTAAGTGTATCCAGAGAAGGTAAAGGCTGCGTTACAGGATGAAGGTAGCCGTGCAACAGCTGTAAGGATTGTGAATGATACATGATCATAGGACTATACGAGCAGAAACACATTTTCTATCTGTAGAAAGCAGGAAAGTAAAGAGGGAACGTTCTTCTTGCCACACTGTTCTTTTAGGCACATAGCAATAGCTTTAACCCGCCTCCATTTCCTCCTCCTGGTTTTCAACTAACTCATTGCTTTCCACAAATGAGCAGTTTTCAGAGCTTGTCATCTCTTGTTAAACTCATTAGCAACTGCCTCATGGCATCTGGAAAGAAAAATCTGTTTTACAGCACGTCTTACACAGCTTTTGTTTGTGAGCGGTGGGCATGCCTGAGCTGAAGCCCTATCAGAGAAGCCACTGCCCGTGATAGCAGGGCACAGGATTCTTGTCAGGTAAACAGGACCTAGCTCTACAGCTATACTGGCAAGGGTTAAAAAAAAAATAGGGGCTTGGGCTCAACCGCTGTGCTCCGGTTGTCCAAACTGTTTAGCCGTCAGCACGCTCCCTGCAATATCTGGCAGATGCCAGTTAGGATTTCTCCAGACAGTTCCTGAGCGTGTCTCAGAGGACAGCACGGGCTGGGGATTTTTCCTAAAAGGCAGTTCCCTGCTCCCCGCCCCATGCGATAACACTCACCATCATGGTCAGGGCATAACGTTGCCAAGGCCTGTTCGATTCATCGGTTTGAATGTAGTGTAGAATACCTCAGTCCTCTAACTGCTGTCCCTCCCTGGTACAGATCAGCCGTTTCCCTTCAGGTCTTTGTTGCAGTTCCGGTCAAACCATGGAGGTGCTACCCTAATGTCTACTAATGCTCAAGAACAACATTTTACACGTCTTTTTGATTTAAAGATTTTGGGGGAACTACATTTTAACCACATCTTTCTGCTCCTCACGTCAGGTGCTTTTCCTACCAGTGGTCACTCTCTCAAGGCCTAAAAGCTCCAAGTGAGATCAACAGAGAAATGTGTTAACTTCTTCTCCCCGCCGGTGGTGTTGAGTGTAACAACAGTTTGCTTCCAAAGCAGAAATCTGAAAGTCCTCGGAAAGTGAGCTGTATGGGTAAGTCTAAAATGGTTACCCATTTCCGAGTCTATTACAGTTCTGTTATGAGATCTTACTGGTATTAGGATCTCACTTCAGAGACACAAGAAAAGTGAACCTACAGCTTTAGTAAACTAAACAAAGTGCGTTTTCAAGATGAGAAGTGAACATCAGGAAGGCGATTTGTTCTAAAAAGAGAAAAAAAGTATTTTCAACAAGTAAGTGGAAACCTCGAGTAAAGACCCAGCTGGAAATTATGGGCAACTCCCCTCAAAATCCAGTTAGTTCCATAATTCCCTCTCCCAGTACTAAAACCACCACCCGAGAAAGCTGTAGCCAGCAGGATAGCAACTCAGTACTTATTGCCCCTGGGACTACAGCGAGTCCCCTCTTCTCCCTTCTTGGGAGGGAGGGCTGTAAGGGAGCTGTTGCCTGGAATGAAGAAGAGAAATTTCTGACTGAGGCTGTGTTCTTTTCTGCCTAAACCTCAAGTAGCCTGAAAGTGCAAGGGGCTGGAGTAGCAGCGCAGCAGCTTGTCAGGATTTTCCCCAAAATTCTTCTCCTTCCTATAAAGCATATTGAAAAGTTTCAGATACGGAAAGAGAGTAAGATTCCCGGGACCTAATAATTGACTTAATTGCTATCCAGAGCACAGCCTAGGGGTACTTTCCTACACCTGCACATCTGCAATTCTGTGGGCTGGGGAGGAGGCACAGGGCAGGAGGGACAGGGATTTAGCAGAGTAGATTTTGGGTAGAACATGATATATTCTCTATTCTTCTACCCCCCAAAGCTCTAAAAGGCAATATCCCTAGTCCAGGGAAACTAGTAGAATCATTAGTTCCACAAATTTTGAACACTTTCTGGTCTCTTAATCAGACACCTATCACAGCATTGGCTGGAGACCCTCTTTTGTGAACAACATATTATTTGAAGTTAGAGATGGCCTTTGAGGAAGATATTTTAGGTGTGCTCTTCAGAACGTCACAACATTGTTCTTCAACAGTCACTTCCGCTTCCACTTGCATTGCTGGATCTGAGTTTCCTCTTGCTCACAGGAGGGTGCAGGAAGGTAGATTCTGGAACAAAGAGGTCGAGGGAGATGTTTTTGGTGAGGAGGTGATATACATGGGTAGAGATTTGCCCATCTCATCCCCCTGTTGGGGGACCCATAACAATAAAAGGATTTTTTTGCGAAATCTTAAGAAGCTCCTACTTATTTTTAGGTTAATTGTCATGGGGGTGAGAAAAGGGCACATTTTTCACTAGGTCTCTTGGTCCAGACTGAGAGGACTCTTCAACACACCCTCTTTGGTTGGATTTAATTTTAGTAATGTTCTGTTCATTTTTTTGTTCATTTTTTTCCCCAAATATCTTTTCATAAAACTAAAATAAACTTGAAAAGAAGGAAGAGAAAATCAGTTTGATATTTGCAATGAAGCATAAGACATTTCACTCTGTTATTTTAGCTTCAAAATGGGCAAAGGTAAAGGAGCAGAAAAAAGGTCTTGGAATATAATGGATCTATGAGCCATCTCTAAGAACCGCTTCCAAAAAAACTCCCTTCCATCAATCCCTTTTTAAATACAAAGGAGCAGAAGAAACACTTTCAGCATTTCACTGGAGTGAGTATGCAGGAGGAATACCATGGGAATAGTTTAGAAATATTAAGAACTCAGATTGAGTCTCCTTGATGTTAACGGCTTTTCTTGCCAAGAAAGACCTTTTTTTTTCTACTTGGGATAGAAATCCCCACTATATGCATATGCAGCTAACACGGGACTCTTCCTAGCTCGGATGTAGTATGGACAGCAGGGTCTAACTGGAATGCATTTCATATATTTTCTCCTCCTTGGTTATTAGAAGGAATTAAATTAGACTAACCTTCCCACCACCCCACCCCAAAGAAATGGGTTGATGGATGAGAAAACAGCCCAATGCATTGGGTCGAGATGAGTGCTTTTGTGTATTTGGTCCTGACAGTTATAGGGTGTGGGTATGTATGGGAAGAATACAAGCCCCAGGGACTTAGGAGAAGACAGTGGACTCTACAGCCCTGGGAAAATGGTTTCTGCTGGGAGCTCAGGGCACCAGGAGTTGGACATATTCATATGTTCATATTCATAGTTCAGCAGAGAAAAACAATATTTAAGGCCCAGCATATTCTGAACTCATCCGCCATCTGAAGAAAGAAAAAGATGAAGAAGATGCATGTGGTCTTCTTGTAATGGATCTTTGTCCGCTGTGAACATGGGGAGGCTGTGGATGTGCCATCTTTCAATACTGTCCACTCTGTGGCCACATGTGGGTGCTACCAGCATGACACGTACGCACCACCTTTTAGTGGTGCGTAATCCATTGCATGGAGGGACTGATGGGATGCTCGCTTATTACATTTCTTTCTGTCCTGTACAGCAGATACTGGTTGTAAGCAACGTTCAAAACCATTTGTTGATAGTTGTATTTTTACAGTGTTTTGGTCTTCCTCAATAAACTAAAATTACAGAAAAACTGAGCCGCACACACTTATTTCCAAACTGTGTGTGTCATGGTCCGCATAGTACGTGAAATTGATAGCAGTCATTGCATCTTTCAAGCTCAGTAACTCAGGCATCACAAGACCCAGCTGTATTTTTTTCAAATTCTAACTAGATTTGTAATGCACCTGGTAAATATCTGCCCTTTCAGAAACACAATTTCACTTCTGCCAAAATAAGCATTAAGAATACTAATGCAGGTCAAGTAGTTTACTGTTGGTATGAGCAACAGTGTAAGTAACCCATAATTTGAATCTAAAATGAATAATGAGTAGCTGCCATTGTATGATTTAAGACTCTCTAAACAAAACAGAAGGCAGTAAGGAAATCCAAGAAAAAGGTTCCTGGAAAGACAAAACAAAAGAACGTTAGAGCTGAGTTGTTTTTCTTGCTTTAGCTGTGACACTGAGGTGGGAGAGCAACTGCAGAGGTAAGTAGAGCCTCAGATAAAGGATTGGAAAACCTATAAAACCTGATGAGAAAAAAGAAACCCTGAATCTCTGCATCAACACTTTTGAGCTTAAGGAGCTGAGTCTGAATGAAGTATACTATCCTCAGTTTCCCACATCTCCTGGGATGGCCGGTGAAGAGACTGGTGAGACCCTGTTAACAGAGTGCATAGAGTGACATTTGCCACCACGCATAGACAAATCTTTCCTCTGAACAATGTGCGCCGTGCTGTTGTAGTCTGTTTTAAGCTATTTCTGAGTTGAATGGCTAAAGCAATCTGGGAGAGGGATCAGTGTCCAGAAAGCTAAGGTGAGCTCTGACTTTTTCATGGACTTTATATGTGGTTTTGGGACAACTAATTTGATCTCCTGTGACACAATGATTGTTAATAACTTTATAGAGGAAGCAAAGTTTATGCTTTCCAAAGAGAATTAGGAGCATTAGAGGCCTGCAGCTTCCTTGACCCGGGAAAGGACGAGGATCTGTGTTTATTCTACAAGTGCACTATTCACGCTCTGTTTGCCCCCTTTTACCTTTACTTGTCTCTAAAGCTGAATTTCATTTCATACTGGAGACATTCAGTGAAGTGGATTTTTATTATATGCTTCAATTTACATCAAAATGTCAAAACACTATAGGAAAGTCATCTTTATTCTTGGCCACAGAGAGGAAATGCATATACTTGAAAAGCCTGTCCTTGTGAAATGTCTGCAGCACTTTTGCAGAGGCAAGAAATTTAAGTACTATTTGAGTGCTTTGTCCTGCAAAGAGACTGCCATTGAATAATAATTAGTCCTTGTAAGGTAAATAAATCCAGCTGTCCTTCCCTGCATGCCAAATAGGGTCTTACAGCCCCGGGATGGTGGGATGCAGCTCAGGGTCCAACAATATGCCACCCTAGCATTTATAGTGCCTGGATGTCAGCAGTCCTGAAACACGTGCGCTCCTCTGTCTCCAGCACAGTTAGGCACAAAATTATGTCGTGTTGTTTCTGTTCGGCGTTGTCATTTTATTAACAAATGCTCTGTGCCTTCGCTACCACAAAAAAAAAAAACCCAGCTATGACTTCTGCTACTGAAAACTAATGTTACAAAACAAGGGAGAGGAAGGTTGATACCAAAATTAAACTCAGCAAAGAAACTATATCAAAAAAGTAGTTCTCAATCTGATTGATAAAGACAACGGTCTCTCTGTGTTAACCTTTCTTCCAAAATTTTGACTTAAATAATTTTTAATTGATTTTAAGTCAAAGCTAAAATTTGTATGGAGTACAGGTTAGCAGAGTACAGATTTTACCCATCCTTACCGTTACTTGGCAACATTTTCAGCTGATATAATTGATGTGTTTGGTCCATCTGTGGATTTGGGGTTTTGGAGCTGTACTTCCTGCAGGGTAGTCAGTGGGTCTGCTTGGGTAAGACAGGACAGAGATTAAGTATGGCAGAACTGGCACCTTAAGGAGCCCTGCATTTTTATGTGAATTTCTTGGATCTACTATTGCATTTCATAATAATTATTTTTCAGTTAAATTTTCTGCAACACTATCTCACTTTAGTCTCTGGTAGTGAAACAAGAAAGGAATTTCACTCTCTTGTGATCAGTTCTGCTTGCTTTACCTCTTGAGACGACTATATGAAAATCACAAAGCCGCATACTAATGAGGTGAACATGAGTTGTCCTGTAAAGCTTGGTTATAATACTTAAGTATTAAACAATCATGCTTAGCACTTATGCAACTTAATGCCTTATAATCTTCAAAGCACTTTACAAATCTTAACTAGTTAATCCCCACGGCATCTCTGCGTGGCAGGTTATGAAGGCCACACGTTAAAATTCTCCCACAATATGAGCTTGCCCGCATCCTAAGCCTACGTGAAAAAATATCTGCACTGTTTTGTCCCCAAAGTCATGAGTGTTTAATTTTACTGGGCTGTAACATGCCTTGCCTTCAAGAAATTAGTTCTACTTTCTTATCCCATTCAAGGTAAATCCATTATACCCTGCGGCATGGCTCAGCACACAGTATTATCACAATTTTGAGGATATTTTTTATTATTAAAACTCCTGGAAGCAAATAAGAAGCAGAGAATCTTGATTTTATTTAAGAAATCAAGTTTCTAGTGCCAATGATTTCAAAGAAAGTGGATGGGAAAGGGTCAGAAAGTCTCTAAATTTAGACTGAAGCATTCAGGAGAGTGACTACTATTTTTAGCCACTTCTTCTGAAAATGTGAGTTTTGTAATATTGAGATTGACCGGCAAACATAATATGCCTATACTTGATTTCCCTGGGGAATTTAAGCCTTTAGAGACCTCACTTCATTTAGGAGATAGTATGCTTTTCTAGTTCAAATTTTCTTTGAATTTTCATGTTCCAGAAAAAAAGAACATTGAATAGTTACTGCTTTAGCCTGTTTCAGGTCTAAAATTTCCCATGAAGTGGAAATACTGCTTTTAGTCCACTGTAAAAATGTGAACTTACTGATAATGTCACAGACACCGCTGGTTCCAGTTTTTGCTAGTTCTGCTCAAAAACTTTTTCAAACAACATTACAGTTTGAAGTTATTCGCTCGTGATTGCATCTCAAGTATCTCCACAGAAAATAATCCTCTGAAAAGTGTTTACTCTTTGTAATACCCAGCGTAGTGAGGAAGCCACAGCTTTGACTGGTGAGGCCTTCATCCAAGAGAAGCAGATAGGAAGCAGAGTTTTTGTCACAAATTAAAAAAAAAAAAAATCAAAAATTTTCGAGAATGTCTACTGAGACAGTGCAGTATTATTTATAAATAGAGTTGTCGTGGTCATGACATGCATCCTTTTGCTTTCATCTACAACTCTCTCTCTGGAAAGCTTGTAATTTGAGAGCTGATCCTTTGTAAGAAGGAATATTATGCTATTAGGAATATTATGACATTATGATATGGTATTAGGAAGACTGACCTCCATTCCTTATGTCCTTTCTGCTTCAACCTGGAAAATTTGTTTCCTTGTTTCTCACTCTTTTTCTTCCTTACTCTGTTTTCCTTCCTTTTCATTTTTTCTCACCTTTGGAGAAAAATCACAAATAACCTTTGAGGAATAATTGGCAATCTCTGTGACCCTGTGGTAAAAAACCTTTACCCGATTCACCACTGAAGTGGTTGGCCAAGGGTAAGAGTTTCAGATAGACCAAGGAAAGAGAAATTTACACGTGAGAGGTGCTAAGGGATGAGTAGGAAAGAGACCCTGGAAAGCAAAGGAATAAATGGATGGGAACACAGGAGGAGACATAATTAGGCAATCTCACATGCTTGCCACTACATAATTTCAAATGTTTGAAATGGAGCCTGGTGTTCTGCAGACAAGCTCGTAATTAAGTACAGGGTTGCAGTGCACACGCACAACAGGTCTGCATTAAGGTTTCATGGGTAGTCTTCTGGCTTTCCCAACCTTTGGTCACTTAATTTACTGACCTAAATCTTTTTTAATATGGAAAAAAAATTGATTCTGATGAAGTCTTTTAATTGTTTAGGGAGGAAGGGTTGTTAAGGACTGCAATTTATTATGTAATTGTAGATGCATAGTACTTCAAAGGGAAAAGTATTCTATTTTTATTCTGCATAAATTTGGATACCATGCTGAGACCTTAATACCTGTGGTTTTTTTCCTAATGTGCATTAAGCTACATGACTAACGTCTATTTTAAATGCATCAGAAGCAGGAGGTCTGCCAGAGAATCTATAGGATCGGTAGATAGTCATGGTTTTAAAGAACATCCAGGAAAGATTAGGTTGTAAGGGGAAAGTCCACATGAACTCACCGTGGAGGAGTTTTAAGAGAGCCTACGTCAGAATTTTTTTTCTAAGGAGGTTAAATTTGAGGCAGTTGTTTCAAACAGAGGAGCTTTTAAAACAAGTCAATAATTATGTCAACAAATCACGTGGACTGGGTGGTATTCACACTTGAGGAACTTCTAGGAAACTCAGGTACTGTGAAAAGTTCTCTGAGAGAATCTGGGAATGGCAGACCCGAATTTGTCTGCACCAGCCAATTTAGCTGCCACTGCATTACAGAATGAAATTAGCAGACATACGTGGAAGTGTGGAATACCAGGGACAAGTCAGCACAATGTTTGTAAAGGACAGTCATGTCTTACAGATCGGTCAAAGCTCTTTGAAGGAGTTAAGAAGGTAATTATGATTTAGCCAATAGCCCTGACTGTTGAGTACCTTGATAATAAAGACAAAGAGCTTCATAGTTACTCCATGACTTTGGAATATTTAATAGAATATGAGGTTCATATGTCTTCAGTATAGTTTTTCTCAGCTTGGTCTTATAATCTTCCTGTGTCACTGTTGTTTGGTTGGGTTTTTTTTTAGTTCAGGTGGGATTGTCAAGATAAAAGGAATGCATGCTTCTGAGTCATTCTGGCAGTTTTGAAAATCCCATCAATACACAGTCATGTTCCCACTGTTTTCCCATAATCCTGTCTCCAGGTACCTTCAAAGCTGATTTGAGCAGAAGGCTGCACTTAGCAGTAAATAGTTCGGTACCTTCAGTACTTTGTGCGATGCTGTGCCGAGTTCCCAGCCTGTCAGACTGGCTCATATTGTTTCATCGCATTCTTCTCTAGCTGTAATCTCTTATACATAATGTATAAGGTCTTGCGACAGGGGTATCTCTTTAGCTCGTGTTTATGCAGCGCTGATAGGATGGGGGTCCTGGCGCACGGCTTGTCCCACGGCGCACTTGTCTAATAAACACCTATAAATATCACAGAACCATAGTATAGTTTGGGCTGGAAGGGACCTTTAAAGGTCATCTGGTCCAACCCCCCTGCCATGAGCAGGGACATCTTCAACTGGATCAGGTTGCTCAGAGCCCCGTCCAACCTGACCTGGAACGTTTCCAGGGATGGGGCATCCACCACCTCTCTGGGCAACCTGGGCCGGTGTTTCACCACCCTCAGCGTAAACAATTTTCTTCCTTCTATTTAGTAAAAATCTTCCCTCTTTTAGTTTAAAACCATTATCCTTTCTCCTATCGCAACAGGCCCTGCTAAAAAATACATGAAGGTGTAGAAACAATCTACCATTTTTAGACTGCTTTGATAGGAATCGGTGCTGGGGTAGGGGAAAAAAAAATAAATCATTGACCCCCATCACCCTCGGGATGGGCAGCCGTGCAGGCAGGACCTAGTCAGGGAGGTTAGCGTTGAGCTTAACCTTTAAATGAGCAAAGGCTAATCCTCCTTGGCCGCTTTTATCGCCGGCAGAGACAGCCCAGCTCCCATCAATCTGGGGTTAGAGGAGCTCGGGGACCCTGCTGCTCCCTCCCCC
>VZSZ01002220.1:100044-183182 GCA_013398815.1 Ibidorhyncha struthersii
CATCCCCCAAAAAGCGCCGCTGAGGGCTGGCGGCGGTGGATTTTTTGCAAATTGAGGTGATCCTCTTAAAAGCGCTGGGCGCCCAGCCGGGGGCGGCCCCTGGGGCGCTGACCCAGCCCGGGACGGAAGGCTTTCGAGATTTAACTAATTTTTTTACACCCCCTCCCCTTTTTAATTGAGCGGAGCGGCGGCGCGCCGAGCGAGGGGGCGGCAGCGATGCTGGCNAATTTGCACCCGAAATAATAAGTTTCCCTGTGGTCGCCTGATTAATTAAAAATGAAGTGCATTGGCACAGTCCTAAGCAATGATCTGGAGCAATCCTACGCCGTAATAGTTAATGATATATTTTTTTCCTTTCCTAGAAAATTCGAAATACCCAAGTATTACTGCCTTTGTAAATCGACAGAGAGCCCTCAGCGTTGCAGAGCGTTCGCTGCTTAATGAATGTTTGTAAAGGGATTTTTATTCCCACCGAATGTCAGTGGGAGCGGGCAGAGCTCGGGGAGTCGGGTCACCCGCTCCTTCTTTCTCTTCAGCAAAGAGAGAAGGAGCAGAATTACTTGAGCAGCACTGCTGTGCTGGTGGAGTGCACAGGATGACATTCCCTGCTGATATAGTTGTTGAGGTGAAGCGCGCTTCTGGAGTTTATGATTCTGAGCGTGAAACTCGAGAAAGAGATAAGAAAAACATGCAGCAGCCTCTCCATGAGCAATAGAAAAGGTCCCCTCGGGACTTTTTAATGCCCTATAACGGACCCCAGGGGGTTGGGTTTCATTTTTGTAATTTGTTTTCAGTCTAGTATACCAAAATATTTATTTCGGTTATATATGCTATTTATAGAGCGTGTCTTTGAACCAGTGCATTTTTATTTACTGTTTTCCTTCTCACATTGTGTGTTCGTAATGGATTGCACACTGAGATGTTCCGGTGGTGCTGCTGTTGTTTAACTTAGAGAGATGTGCATTTTGGGCGAATTCGATACACGTAGATACCTGTGGCCGTGCATTTTAATACCGCCTCTGGTGAGGCGATCTTCAAAGGCATAAAACATTTTCAGACGTATATATATATAATGCTGAATGGAAGTTGGTGAGAAGAAAAAATGCAAGTAACTCTTCATCATTTTCTGCATTTTCTAAGGTAAAACAATCATAAATCCACAACTGAAGTTATAGAACAAATTCAGAGTTTGAAATCAGCCCTGCATGAAGGAATAAACACTTCCCATGCAAACTCTCAGATTTGCAGGTATTCTGCCATCCATTCTGGATGGATGAATCAGAATACGGGACAGTACAAACAGCATAAGGCTCTGTCCTGAAAAAAAAGTTATGCGCAAATTCCTGCCTTTATTTACTATTAATAGGCCACCTGAGATCAGTAAGATGATTTACAGTGCGTAAAGTTAAGCAGATGTCGGTGTCTTTGCAGCACCAGGATCTACATGGGCATGTTTATGGGTAATAACAGATACAGAATAATCCTGAGTGGCAGAAAACCACAGTTTGAGGGCTACATGTGTCTTTAATTTATAAAGATTAGAGATTGAAAAAATACTTTGGACTTTTATATACATATGGAATAATATAAAAATAAAGTGAAAAACAAACATTTTGTTTTAAAGTGCTTAATAGTAAAGACACTTGTTCTTCAAAAGTTATGTATGTACCTTCCTAAATAAAGATAAAAGTATCAACTGAATTACTTGGAGGAAAAAAGTCTAACTATTGAAAAATAAAATACATATTTGTGTCATAGCCAGGCTTTATGTAATGGACTAAAACTCGTGTGACGCAGAGTTCCGACTCTTTTTTTTTTTCCCCCTCAAAAAAGTTTAGATATAATACAGTTAGACCAAAGGCACTGTATATTTTGGTTTGTGTTTTGCTGTTAAAAAATATGCCCTTTTGAAGAAAACTTTACATTCAGATCTGCATGTAGTAATTAAAGAAAAAAAAAAGAATTACTTGTGGACCAAAGTTCTTCTAAGAAAATATTTCTATTGATGCTCCAGGTACTGATTTTTGTAGGTATCAACTCTTGTTCCCTGTGATACAATACTTTCCTGGAAAATATTGATTTAAAGAAAAAAAAATATCTAAAAAGGCCATGGTATTAAAATATTTTCCAAATTGAGAACTTTGGTGGTGTTTATATGAAATTTCAGCTCCCTCAGGGAGCTTTTCCTTTCCATGCTGAATTCCAAAAAAAATGCCTTGTGTAAAGGCCTTTACCTTAAAATAGAGGGCTTAGAAGGATCAGGTTATGTAAAAAGGTATCACTCATACTATAAGGCATTTAAAATGAATCAGTCTTTCAATTGTTGTTTATGGATTTATGGAAATGAAGGATCTTTTTTAGGGATTTTGACTACAGGGATGCTGAGCCTTCCCACCGCTCAGTCTGCTACAGCTACGACTGGACGAACTTGTGTCTGTGACAGTGACCAGGCACTTCATGGAGGGTTACACCTCGACCTTTCGCTAACAACATAATGCATTTTTTCTGTGTCTTAAATCTGACTCTGAATCCTGATAGGATTACTGTTGTGTCTTCAGATGCCTTTGTCAGCTGCGTAAGCACCCAATTACTATCAGATAGTACTTAAGATAACCTTTTGTCTTTGACCACTAACCTCAAAGACATGTAAGACACCCTTTCTTTTTCAAGAAAGCAGATATAAATACATGACTTCCTATGACTAACAATTACAAAAAAATAAAAGCTAATCAGTCAGATTTTTGAGTTTTGTAGAATCATAAAAATGTAATACAGTGTGTGCTCTCATTCTGATGGTCATCTACTGAAGTTAACTTAATGCCTAATACTGTCTGCCACAAGACCCGTTCTTCTTCTGAAAGTGTATTTGGAGAGTATACTCAACAACCTTTGTATACTGAAAATAAAATGAATATTTTAACATAGGAAATTATATATTCAGTTATAATAAACATGTTATAATCAAGAGTAGTTTATAAAAGGTATCAAGAGAATCCACTTAGTAGTTCTGTAATTACTGTAATTGATTGTGCAATATTTTATATTTAATCTTGCGATCAAAGGTAACCATTGACAGCCTTAATTTGGGATCCTGTTTAATAAGGTGCTGCTTATCTTTCTGCCACTAAGATATTAAGTTTCAGCAGAAAATATATTTTCAACTAATTGAATGTCTTACTTAAGTGAGTTTGTAAGTTGTTTTAATTGGGGAGGCTTTGTATATAGCACCAAGTACATTGTAAGTACCAACAGTGATGAGCATTATGGGCATGAAAAAAAGGGGGAATTATACTGCATAAATTAAAACTAATCCATCTGGAAATAGTACTCTAAATGCAATCCCAGGGTGTGAGGAAACAGAAGGAATTTAGAAAGCTAAAATTCCAGAATTGTAGGATGACATTAAGAAATCAAATGTTCCTATGAACGTAGTTTGGCATGAAGAATGCAGACATATGGAGAGGATACAGAGAATGACAACAATACTTGTACAGGACCACCTAGATTGATTCATCAGGGAGGATAGAAAGTACTAAATATTTAATGCTTGGTTAACTGCTGGTGAATAAGGAAAGAAGGCAAGATAACTGCAAGTATTTCAGAGATACAGTGATCAAGGAGGGCAAATAGCTACATTTAAAGCTTATGAGTAGCATAGCATGGCCAGGGGCTTTGAGATATTCGTGCAGGGCTCTTCGGAAACGAACCAACCTGCTGGAACTCAGGAGGAAATTAGTTTAATATCTGTACTAATTTAGCTGCAGAAACAACCCCTGTGTTAAAGAGTAATCAATGTTGTGAAGCAACCTTTCAGACTTTCGTTTTTGTTTTTTTCTACAGCAGGTCACTGAAATTTTTCTTATAACTTGAAGAAATTGAAGTTTTATCCTTCATAGACACACGGAGTCACAAGGCTAGATGTTGGGGCATCATCTCCCTCCCCTAAAGCTGCACCAATTACGTCAGTGTATTTCCTGACAGGTACTTAACTAACATGTTTTTAAGACCCCGCTGATGGAGGCTCCATGGCCCACCCACTCCAGAATTGTTTCCAATGCTTTTCTGTCCTTCTTGTGTTTAAAATGCCTCACCTGTACCTTCCTTGCTATAGTTTAAGCCCACTGTTCTTTGTCTTCATTTTGGAGACAGATTTTTACCCTTCGTTTTGGAGAACAGTTTATTCCCTCCCTCTTTGCAACAGCCCTTCTTGTGTGAGAAGATGGTACTCCCTTGTCCTGAAAAACCAACATCTTTCCCAGCGGTTTACTTGATTTCTTATCTCTTTGAGATTTACAGTGATCCCTGATCATTGTTGTTCTCTTTGTAATATTTCCAGTGTATCTACATAGTTCCTGCTTGAAATCAGACATAGTACTCAGACTGATAGATCAGCAGTGCCGAATGTAGCAGAAGGACAGTTTTATGTAACTGGCAAGTATCTGCCCTATTTCTGTGTGCTGGTATTCGTTTTTTGCAACAGTATGTTGCAAACCCCACCATAACACCGTAGCATGTATGGTGTTAAGCCTGTGAAATGTCATAGCGCCCAGATCTACTTCTGTAGAACTGCTGCCAGTCGTCCCATCCTGCCTCCCTCCGCCTTTATTTGTGCAGTTGGTTATTCTTATCTAAATTAAATGCTTTGCTTTTGTCTTCTTCAGTCTGTCAAAACATTTGAATTCTAGTACCATCACCCAGTGCATTTGAACCCTTGTCAGTGTGGTCCACCTGCAGATATAATGCTCCTTTCCGATCCGTGATGCAAATAAATCACTGAGAAGTATCCCCAAAAGACTCCTGAACAACTTTGCTCCTTCCAGTGTGACAGGGAATTGTTGATATCTACAGTCTAAACATTGTCTTCCAAATGATACCAACTTCTACTGCAATTTCATATGAACCAATTGTCCCTATTTTTTTTATGAGGATATAATGAGATTGGGGACTATACCTGTTGCCCACAGTTTCTCAGGTTGTGTTTCTCTTTAGTTTCCCTTTAATTTCTGCTGGCTCTGAGACTGGCTAATCTGAGGCTGGTTCCCTAAGTACGTTTATTAGTCTAGTTATTTCAAAACCCCTGAACTTAGAAAGCCCCAACCTACTGTTTCCCATTCCATCCATCTTCTCTTTGTCACTGATGTATTCGCCGCCTGATGACAATTAACATGAATAGTGAAGAACAAGAAGAAAAAAACCCAGACACTTTGGTCTTCTCAGTACCACTTATTGTTGGATTTTTCTTTCTGCTTAGTAGACCCGATTTGTCCTGGTTCCCCCTTCTCTTCTAATGTCTGTGGAGTGTTTCTGAAGATGCATAGCAGTGCTCATCCAGCAGCGGGGATTTTTGACTATGCGGGACCCCAGTAGGAAGGGGCCCTCTTTGTTGGGACCTGAGTTATGAGTTTTGATGTGACAGTAAAGATGAACAGACAATTAAAGGAAATGTGCAACTTGGGCATGAATGTGCTCCTTTCTGTGGTTTTTAATGGCAAAGGGTCCGTGTTTGTGCATTGTCATCTTAGCACAATGTTACCTGTCTACAGAATGGAGTTTATGTACATAGTGAAATAAATCTGTTTACAGTGCAACCTTTCAGCTACGTAGACTGTGACCCTAAATGCAAAACAGCAAGGCGAATATTAAATGATTAACCGATCCAAGAATGTGCAGTGAGTAGTACTAGGTTTTGTCTGGACTGGAAAATGAAGCTAACAAAATGAACGTGACGGTGAATGGTTGTCATTTTGAGTAACTAGAGCTTGAACCATAAACTTACTTGGTCCAAGATCTTGAAAGGACAGCCTCAGTGCTTTCAATCTTTCGTTAGAGTGAGGGTCTCTCTATTTTTTTTTTTAGTAAGAAAAAATGCAATAATAGTGACTTTATTTCAATCAGTGAAATTACTTTAAAATCTGAAGTTCACAGTGAGTTTTTTTGCTAACGGTTTTGTCAAATGGGTCTCAGCATTTTGCTTTTCACTTCAGAATTTCCCAAATTCTACTGGAGGAAAGGTCCTGAATCGGGATTTCAGCTCAGTAAGTTTTTAGATACGCTGCTCAGAGTTTCCCTTGCTCTTGATTTTAGGCTGTGCGTTTTCATGGGATTATGACAGTTCACGCGTGGGTGAAATTAATTACCAGAGTTGTTAGCCTTATGTAAGCAAATCGTCTCATCTTGCTAAACTTTCGTTGCAGCTAGTTTAAGTATTCACAGCAGGATTTCTATTATTTTGTTTCATTATCCTTTATTTACTAATAAAGCTGGTTTACGTAGTGATTCATATCTGGAAGCAATTTAGTATGTCATCATGCTCCTATTTGTTGCCTTCATTAACGAAATGAGAAAACATTGTCAATCAGAGTGGAGGTTGTTACTATGATTTATAAATGCAATCCCAAGGGTAAGCAAAGTTCCGATAAAGAAATCTTAGGTCAGTTTTTGAGAGGGGCTGCAGTGAGGTTTTGCAGTTGGAGATTAATTGGATTTTGGTGTTTGCTTGGAAAAAAGGGACTATAGTTTATAGTTTATAGGTGACCATTAGGACTGTACATTTAGCTTTCTGTGGCTACTTAAATTTGAGTGAAAAGACTGATAAGTCTGAAGCAAGCTGGAAGTAACCTGAAAGTATTGCTCACTGTGTAAATCGTTCTCCCTGTTCTGTAGGTGAAGAATGCAAATTGGGGTACGTCACTTTTTTACCTCGCTGCCAGTATCAGCTACAGCTGCAGATGTTGTTGCTGGAGAGCGGGGTATTGTGGGACGTAGACCTGGCCCTTGTGGCTTATACTGTTCGATTTAAGGCCAGTGATTAATTAGGTTATTGCATCCATAGCTGGAGTTGCATGCGTAACCAAGATGTATGTTGCTGTAGCAACATAACTGTGCTGAATTTCCTAGATCTTTGAAGTAGGAGTTCTCCTGATCCAAAATGGGATTGAGAACTCCCATCAGCGTGTGAAGAGTGTAACTAAGAGGAGCCCTCATTAACAGCCTGAAATCTTGCATATCTGGCTCTCAAAATGAGTTGAGTAAATTCCTGCTGCTCATCAAAAGGTTAGAGAAAATAGGCAGTTGCAAGAGAGAAGGCAAAAGGAAAGCCTGTGGCTCAAATTAATCAAGAGCAATTGATTTGAAGACAAATAGGAGCAATGCAGGGTTTGATGACTACCATGAAAATCACAGGGTGCTTCCAAGAGGCCATTGACAAAAAGTTTGGAATGCGTTCCAGGTATTGCGACTAGTCTGGAAATAAAGGTAAGGAGGAACTGAACGTGAGCCAGGTCAAGACTTCACAGTATTATACATCAAATTAAAATAGTGGTGGTGACACAGCACATGCTAATGAAGACGGAGGAAGATGTGAAAATCTTAGGTGGATGGGAGGGATAACTTGAGGTGGATGAGGAGGGCTGCGAGGGATTCAGAAGAACTGCAGGAAGGTGGGGAAAGCTTTGTGTAAGCTGTGGTAGAGGCAGTTTTTGGACTGAACACTGCCTCCTGCGCTTCAGTGGTAGGGCACCCCTTGCGTCTGGGAGCCAGCAACTGTTTTGTCCATTTGAGGATAAAGTATTTAATACAGTTAGTCAAAATTGCAAGTCAGACACTTTCAAAAACAAAACAAAAAAGTGGGGAAGAAAGCCAAATAAAAATGATCCTGACTTTTTAAAATGTTGGAAACTGGGATTATTAGTTTTCGGTTGTTGTCACTTCAAGGTCACATGTTTAAATGTATTTATTACTTCAGCAGCAATAGAAAATGTCCAAGCAACGTGACTTTCCTTAGAACGGTATCCTTGAAAAGTTAATTATCTAAAAGGTTTCAAAATGTTAATGGAAAAGGAAGAAATTAGATTACCATGGAGTCAGGGAACTTTTAGTGAGATGTGTAGCTATGAAAATATATGATATCATATGTTTGTACAGTTTCTTTTACCCCCTGGAAAGCTGTAATATTTTTAGTTTATTTTGCCTGTTTTTTTATTTTTTAGCAAAGAAGGAAAGCAGCAATGTAGGAAAGAGTCCACGGACTGTAACCTATTTACTTTCAAAGAGTTTTGTTCGCATAGCCCAGTTACATGTGATGGACTGGGGATCCATTTCCCTGCAAGTTCACCAGAAAAGACGCTACGACTTTCATCCAGTTTTCTCACTTGATGGACGAGCTGCAGCAAAGCCCTGTTGTAGTCTCATCGGTGAACCTCGATGACCGGGAAGCACTGAAAGGGAAGAGAATCCCGCTCTTCATTTGTTATCCAAACTGCTTGTTTGCAGGCGTCTCACATTTCGTAAGCCGCGTCCCCGTTTTGGGGACTTGCCAAGACTTGCTGCAGAGTGGCTGAACAGCTGGGTGCCAATTTACTGCACGCTCCCTACTCTGCACCAAGCCTCCGCGTGAACCCTTTGACAGAAGAATAAGCTACCGCACAAGAAAAGAAGACTTGAGCATGGGGAAAGTGTGTCCGTGGGTGTGTTCAGCCTGGAGAAGAGAAGACTCCAGGGAGACTTTATAGCAGCTTTCCAGTATCTGAAGGGGGCCGACAAGAAAGCTGGAGAGGGACTTTTTACAAGGGCATGTCATGATAGGATGGGGGGTAATGGCTTCAAACTGGAAGAGGGGAGATTTAGACTAGATACCAGGAGGAAACTTTTCACTGTGAGGGTGGTGAGGCACTGGCACAGGCTGCCCAGAGAAGCTGTGGCTGCCCCATCCCTGGAGGTGTTCCAGCCCAGGCTGGATGGGGCTCTGAGCAACCTGGGCTGGTGGGAGGTGTCCCTGCCCAGGGCAGGGGGGTTGGAACAAGATGACCTTTAAGGTCCTTTCCAACACTAACCATTCTATGATTCTATAACTACCACCTTCTGCCCTTCTTCTCCTCTTTGCTGGCTTATAGGACGGCTTCCAGGTAACTTAAATGAGAACTGGAGCAGATGCTGAAGCGGTGGAATTTCTGGACATCTTGGGTTTTCGTTACCTCCTTTGCAAAACAAACTTTGCACCTATCCTGGAAGTTACGATCCAGAAGTTGGATGAAAAGAACATTTTCTACAATTTATGTGTAACAGAGATACTGTCTGGTACTTTCCAGGCAAAAAAAAAAAAAAAGTTGTAACGGTTGTTTTTCTTTATAAAGGGAAATAGAGGTATTGAGTTTGGCTTGAAAGTTCAAAAGTTCTAAGTTACTGATGTTTTCAGTGACATTAGACTTGTGTGAATCTGGTACAGCTGCAGGCCAGGTCAGACTCCACAGGTTTCTTGCCTTTCATAAACATTGAAATGAAGAGGTTTATTGCTTGGGCATTTCCCCGCCGTGCTGCAAAGTAAAAGTTGGTAGTGTCATGGATCTTGACTGGAAAGTCAAATTGGCAAGTCTAATTTCATCATGTGACTTAATTATCTGCAAAATATAAACAATCAGCAGGAGTGGAAATTGTAATGAAATGGTAAATGAAATAATTTATACTTTAGTAGACTACTGTTATTCTAAGAATATAACCAAATTATTATCTTGACAATGTTTATAAGCATATCTAAAAATAATAACCTCTAATGCACTGTTGTAATACATGAAGTCTCTCATCTGTCCCATATAGCAGAAGACTCACTATCAGTCCCAGTAAATGAGAAAGTTAAAGGAAAAACTTAATGGTCTTTTGATTCAGTCGGAAACTAAGCCAAATTTCAGCCTACATTGGAATTCAATAAAGACATTTTAGGAAAAGTATAATATAGCATTGTATCAATGGGAAAATTCTTACCATCTTCTAAGTCAGGTCTAGGTTGGCTTTTGTGTTTATTTAAATTAACCTTCAGTTCAGACAGATACCCCTGTAGTTCGCATAAACTGGAATTCCTGTAGCATTTGGAATCCAGTATGAATGACTGAAAACATTCTCCCTTTTTTTTTTTTTTTTTTGGTTAAGATTGAAAAGTTTCAAGTGAAAAGATAAAAACACTTGGAAACACTGAACCAAACATGAAATATAAACTAGAGCAAGAGGCATATCAGATGGCAAAAGAAAATAAATGATTGGTATTCTTTGGAATTTCTGCTTGTAAATAGAGGACTTCTAGGCAGCTGAACAACAAAATAGAGTGTATTCTGAGACAGAGAAGAAAGAGAGCTGCAGACATGAAGCATCCAATTTGTTTTATTTAAGGGTCAAGTAGAAAAAGAATTGGCTTTTGACTCTAAGGAATAGTTATTTGAAATTACTGCAACTAACCCATCCTATTTGACAACATAACTTGAAATGGCATTCTGAGAAAAGTTCTGATTGAGTAACTTCTGGCACATGTAATACAATTTCAAGTCTGTATTTCAATACTGTCTACTTCTGTTGTTCCATCTGTTAGAGTTTTCCACTCTTCAAGATGACACTGACAATGTGCCTCCTAGGAATTTGCTGTACTGTTACTGAATTTTTTTTTATATATATTTATATATATTCAGCTACTAAAAGGTGAGCTAATGCATCATAAAAGAAAATTGTGGATCATGCCAGAAAAAAAGAAAGGAAGGATTGTGAAAACATTGAACATAAATGTTTTGAAGACAGATACTCATAGATACTACAGTCAGAATAGACTGTGACAATTTGGCCTGACCTCTTACATAGCAGAGTACATAAACCCAGTGAAATGGATCAAGTCTTACATACTGTTCTTGTAGGCACTCACACACACTCAACTTGAAGTACGTTAGTTGGGGTTTTTTGCAGTCATTGGGATTAAGTCCCATTTTCTAAAGGAAAAAGGTTGTGCTTGTAGGACAGGTGTTTTGAAGAGCTCATAACATTATATGTTATTATACGCAATATTTTATTTTAAATCTTTTCTCATAATAACTTATTTTGACAGTACGAGTGACAGAAAGAAACATTTTCTTTGTTATGATTTAAAAATATATATTATTTGAAAATCAAGGAAAGCAAAAGAAGGACTTGTTGTGTGTTTAAAGTCTTTGCTTCTGACATTTCCAAATGCAGCCAAAGAAGTCGCTTTTCTAATTTCATCTTGATAATATATTGCTTAGTTTCTTGAAAGAAGTTTGGAAACAGGCTTTAATCTCTGCTGAGTGCTTGGATGATTAAATGAGTTCTGTTTTAATAATGGGAAGGAATATTTCCTGAATAAACAGGCAGTTTGAATTAGTTTGAAGAATACCTTAACACTTTGAAAAGTAATCTCATCAGCCTCCATCAGATATTAAAGTCAGACCTGGTTGGTATTTAGATGAGGGGAAATCTTAAGGAAGAGGTAAGATTCTATATAAAGGGATTCAGTGTCCGCATCCACGTGGTGTTCTACATGAGCTCGAGTAATATTACAAGTCTAAGAAGATACCACTTTTCAAATGAATCATCAAACTGAAATACTTTGCTAAGAAATGAAGACAGCGGAGTGGGAGCAGGGAAATCATGGTTTTGTTGCTGAAAAGTTTCAACCAACTCATCACTTCTAGAGGGCAGATAAACCACAAATAATTTATGCATGATTTAGGGGCTTTGATTTCAGGGTCCAGGCTCTATTTCAAATAACACATTAATAGTTTGCCTACCTACTCACCTTAGCTACAACTGGAAGGTCTGTTCTTAACTTCCTGTTCTTAATCACTCTGCACTCCTGCGGCATCCAGGCTCCGTTTTGAACCAGATAAGCTTTTACTACGATGGTGAACTTATTGAGGAATGCGCCTAGTATTGACCAGACCCGTGCAGTTATATAGTGCTCCTCAGGCAAGATGATACATTCAAATTTTTTCTTGACTTTCGTGCGTTAAAATCAGCTCTTTTGAGTAAAGACCATTTTATAAATATGATGTGTTAGATGGGTGTAATGATTTTACGAACGTAAACTTACAAGGGCCTGAATTATGCATATAAATGTAATAAATGTAAAGTCTACGCTACAACAGTTTGTGTTTTGTTGTACATAATCTTGCTCCATTATGTTTTCAGGATGGAACATGAAGCTACCCAGCTAGAAAAGCAGCACGTGCATAGCGTGTATGAAAATACAGCTGCCTACTTTAACGATCTGCAGAGCAAAGCGTGGCCTCGTGTTCGGAACTTTCTGCTGGAGCAAAAGCCTGGCAGTCTTGTCGCTGACATAGGTAGGCCGTTCCTTGGGGTGGTGTGGAAGATTGTCTACAGACTTTATTAGTTTATACGTTAATCGTATGTACCCTTCAGAGCAATCGTTTTTATAACTCATTTAAATTTGTTTTAAAGGTTGCTTTTAAAATTGTTTTTAAACTCATGTTAGAAACCGTATTCCACTTGCTTTATTTCCTTGACAGTGTATCAGGTAACGAGTAAATACGATTTTTGCCTTATTTGGGTTGAGCTAAGCCTTAATCTAGCAGTTTCCTCACAGACTTAGTGTTCTGTCATTCCCTTGGAGACCTTTTTGAAAAATAGTGTTAACGCCTCTATTATTTCATATTTCAGTTTCTTTGGATCTTTTGGTTTAAGTACTGCTCATTTGCAATTTAATGCTTTTCGTTTGTTCTAAAACTCCTCCTGTCAAGGCTTTAACATAAGAGAAATCTGATGTGATCACTGTTAAAAAAAAATAAAAATAGTTGTGATCTGGGAATCTCCCTATGATCCTTAATACAGAGACCAAAACCTCATTTTCCTGCTGTGGCTTTGTCCTCCCCACGTTTTTATATTATGATTTATGTTTTCATTTTCTGTTGCACCTCCAGACTTTTTAAGAGGTTTCCAGATCCTGACGTGTTTGCACTGTGTTTGTTATATGACTTCAGTGCCAGACAGCACATCATTGCAAACAAGATGCTCCTTTGCACCACTGGATTTTCCTCACTGGTTAGATTAATAAAATGCTTTTGACACAGCAAAGTATAACAAAAGTACACAACAAATTATGCATCCGCCTTATCCTGTCAGAGAAAACCATTCTTTGAAGATGTTGCAGGCCATAATCAAAAGATAATATATAATTCTCCTGCTGCTCTTGAGCAGTACCCCAAAAATACTTGATTGCTGTTATTTTGAATATGTATTTTCTCTTACATGTCGGCACCATTTTCACTAATACTCTCAGGAAATATCCTATGGCATACACTCATTCAACAGCCAGCTTAACATGCTATTTCTCAGCCAAAATTTTTTGTCACCTCAATAGAAGCCATTTGAAGCTTAGCTGAAATTCTTTGAGGCTTTATCAGCAGGCATCACAGTGGTTGCCGACAGCTTAAGATCACCCTGTTACGGTTTCAGCTGGAATAATTTAAAGGCATGTGATACATCTGGAGAGGAGGTAGACGTTTATAGTTGCCATTAAGAATATTCCCTTCAAGGCACACTGGGTACCTCCTTTCATGAGGTTTAATAAGACCTACAGGAATCTGACTATTGTGTTTATTTTTGGTATGTATATTTGGAGGAGGGTTGCCTAGTGGCACCAGAATTTTGAAAATGAGATGTCCAATTGATAATTTGCTTTTCTGTTTAATACCATCTTTTATTAAAATATTTTTGTCTGCTAGCTTTACACAAAGCATGGGAATGCTAGCAGAATAAAATACCGTTTTGCCTAATTGCCTTATTATTGTTCATGAATCAAAATAAATGACAATAGCATGGCCATTGTTAACAGCTTCAGGAAGGAATACATCTCCTGGTCGCTCATTTAAAAGTGGATCTCCTGCAAATGTAGATTTTTAGAGTACTCAGAGTCTTGTCACTATTTAGCTTCATTCCAGAGAGGACCCTATACTTCCAAAGACTCAGTGTGATTAAAAAGCACTCCACCAAAAGCCGTGTATTGAGCAACGGAATCTTCTAAATTAATGTACATTTGACTAAATGTGTTCTTTCTGCAAACACAGTAACCAATAATACTTTATTCTAATTTTAAAACTTATGCTTTCTAACATGCAGAGCTTCATGTTCTATTGCATATATTCCTTAAACTGCATTAACAACATTAATCTCTCCCATTTCTCTCAAGTGTTACTTCAAAAACAGTGCTTGCTTGTTCTTTAGAAATATGCTCTTTTTTCACCACTGAAGTGTTGTGCTGTTCTCCAACAGTTCCTGCGCTGTCTCTCTAGATAATGGCGCACATTAACATCAACGAGAGCAGCAGCGCTGCAAGAAGCAGTGATGTTTCTAAAGATAACTCCGGGCCATTAAATTGAATTACCAATACTGAGATAGTTCTCTTTGCCAAGCTGCTACCCCGTTGCTTGCTGTCAACTTTCAGAAATTATTCTTCACTGCTGACCCACAGCTGCAGTGAATGTTTCCTAATCTAATTTTGAAAAGTGCCTGTTATGCATACGGTATTGAAGAACACTCTGAAAGATTTCAATTTGGTACAGCACAGTCCTTGAGAAGACATACTTTTAGGTGGAAGACATTCTGGAACAGTTCATTACATCTACATGTATTATAATGCACTGGCACAGAGACAGAAAGAGGACATACCTGTGACACGGCAGGAATTTTTATGATTCACAGTTATTTTCAAGTCTGTATTGGAAGTTAAAATTGTCCTCTCTGACTGGTGTCAGTGACAGCTGTGGTTTAGGACTTGGAGAGAAACCACTGGAGAGGTACTGCGTGGGGTTTAGCAAACACTGGGGAAGTACTTGGAAGAGAGGTCTATTGCTGGTCACTAAAAAGACAAAACACACCGGTTTTAGGAAAACCCCTAAACAGAAAGTTGTTGGAAGCTGGAAGGGTAATGATGGAAAAGGGTCATAATGCTTACCCTGTTCTTACTCCTTCCTGGGTGCCCCTTTATGCTCACTGCTGGAAACAGGATACCAGGCTATATAAAGGCTCAGTATGAGGCAGCACGGCTGTTTTTTTTGCTCTAAGATGTGGAATACTGGCTGCAGAGGAGCACTCCTTCCTCCTCCCACCTGCACTTACCCTTCTTCCCCAAAGAAACACCTGCCGTTACACAGGGCTGTGTAATGAGTACTTTTTATCGGCGATGTTGGTACAGTTGCACTCCTAAGGGTATGAACATGTAATTTCAAACAGTCCAAATGAACCCTGCAGCAGTTAGGCTAGTAGGAGCAAGCTCTCTCATTTTGTTTTCCAGGAAACCTGAGAATTAGGAAAGCCTCCCCATTATTTTCACTGCTTTGGAAGGGATAGCAAGTGTTTGCAACAGACAACGTCTGATGTAGTATTCTTTTCTTTAGGCTGTGGAACTGGAAAGTATCTCAGTGTCAACAGTCAGGTGTATAATCTCGGCTGTGATTACTGCGGACCATTGGTAGAGATTGCAAGGAAGAAAGATGATGAAGTTCTGGTATGTGACAACCTTAACCTTCCCTTTAGGGACCAGTGCTTCAATGCAGTCATTTCCATTGGAGGTAAGACAACAAACCTGCATGCTGACCCACAGCAAACGCAAAATTTTTTTGGATCCTTTTCTTTCCATGTGTCTTCATTTCAGTGAAATTTGTTCTGAAACAATTCCCTTAGAATCACAGCAGATATTACTGAAATGAATGTAGTAAACACACAAAAAAGAATTAGTTCCATTGCACAGAGGCTCTTGTTGACCAGGGAAGTATGTAGATCATTTGTTTGTTTATATGTGGTCTTGTTCACCCCGTGGAGAAAAGATTTCCTTCCAGCATGCTTTTTAAACAAGTAAAAACTAATATAAACGTGGCTGCTCCCGGTTTAAATAGATCAGGTGGTCAAGATAAACTCTTGGTTCCTCCTTAGGATGTGTTTTGACTAGCAAATGCACTGAAATGAAAACTTGCCTTCTCTACAGCAGAACTTGAATCATGTTAATTATTATGTGTTAGGAGTACAAATTTCTCTTAGAATATTCATGAAATAAGAACTTAAAGACATACAAGTGCCTGTTGTCTAAAATGAGTGAAGCATCTCAGCATCTTAACTCCTCTGACCTCTCATTTTGAGAATATTACTCATAATTTGAGAAGTATAAACTGGAAAAGGGTAGATGAGGCATAGTTAGAGTATCCAGTTACAGTCCACATTTTTAGCTCTGCTTTTGCTTGAACTTCTTTCAGGCTGTTCCACTCTATCAGCAAAAATATAAAGCATGGTAATTATTATTGGTAGCACTTGAACTATCATAGAAATGTATTTTAAAATGTATTTTTTCACATATGCAGGGTAAAAGAAATGGTGACTAATATGCAAGCAGTATCTGTATTACTTTACTTTCACGTTGGCTAGTTAACCAGTGAGCCCTATCCACGTTTCAGGTCTTGTAGCATAATTTCGGTGCGGTCAGATCAGCTGACTTTGAAGGAGAGCATACCTATCTAATGTTTATACCAATTATAGGCCTGACAAGATTAAAAGTTCACGTGGTATTTCTGTACATTTAGCAATAATGGATTTTAATCCCTCTTGAATAGAGAGATGGTATCCCTGCGTCCGTCTAATTCTAAACGAAGTGTTTTACATCTCATTCCAGAGAACAGCAAGTATTTATGTACGTAGTCGCATACTCTTCTTGGCTTTGCTAGTATGATCCAGTTTATAGGATTTATATTTCTGCAGAACTACCAGAGTGATTATATAATGTTAACGATGAAGAATATTTAACCCAGTAAATGTATTGCTTAGCTAGACCCTGGACAGATTCTGTTGATTGATTGGCACTTCTTTCTGGTGAACTAAGCTCATACTGTCTCTGTCAGGTTTGATATTACTTTGCAGGAGGTTCTGGGGTGATGTATGGCCTAACTCCAGGATGCGAGAAGATACCAGTTCCTTTCTCCCCATCTTGTTAAAGAAATTTAAATAGTAATTTATATCTTTTTTTGCAAAGTTTGAGAAAATATTGACAAGAGTTAGGAGTACCTGGAAATAAGCGCTGACCATATAGACTGGGGAACTCTTCTCAGGGTTTGCTGTCTTGTGTTCTCAGCTGCTTGTGAGGGCCCAGTTCCTACCAACTGCCAAGAATGCTTTTCTTGGCTTGTGGTGAAAAAGCTACGTTTTTTCCCCTTGGTAATTGAATCATTGTTTTGAATAAAGTCGGTGCTAGTTGGACACGCATGTCATAACTACAGTGTTGAAATAACACTATTTCTACAAGTAGAATTGGCTACTGTCAAGTGGCACGTATAAAGATAATCTGATTTTTCTGAAGGAATGGAGATGTCTCCAGCTGAGAACATATACTGTTACTATATGTTGTTATATGGATAGATTGAACGTTTTGCATGTAGAAGTGGCTGGCTCCAAGTCCACTTGAAAGAAATTATGGATTCAGTCCTCTTTATGTCGTTGATTTGAATCAAATAAAGTACTGACAGTACATATAGAACAACATGACCAATCTCAGCACAAGTTTATGTTTTTGAGAGTTTGGAGAGCAAAAGCTGACTTAGCTATTCACTGTCTGTTAAAATTGGTTCCTACAGGTGAGTACGAAGATATAAAAAGTGTGGAAATTTTGAAACATAGCTTCATTTCACATTGCAATGAAATTTAAAAATGTAGAAATTATCCTGGAAAGAAAATTCAAATATAGTGATCAATAGCCTTATTTTTTACTTTGACTTTTTATTTTGTAATAGCATTACGTAATGTAACAAAAAAAATCATCAGACATTGCAGACGTACACTGAGAGACTTTCTTTTCATTTTTTTTGCCTCCAAAACAAACATTCTAAAAGGCAACACCTTTCTACAAAATTAATGCAATGGAAAATATTTCTGTCTAAACTTTCTCACTAGCTCTTTTGAAAGTGCACTGCTATAAAGATACGGATTATCTTTTTGCTGATATTACCTTTTGCTGTATTTGTTACATGGTGAAAAGATTTTCTGTTTGCAGTAAGATGAGTCTGAAATGTGTTCCAGATCTAAAGTCTTACCTAATCTTACCTAATTCACCTAAAGGCCAGGCATCTAAGTGCACGCCAGTCATGCCATGATCTTTTATGGGTGATGCAGAGAAACAGAAACCTCCAGTGAGTTATTTTGAATCCCTATATTGACGTGAAATTAATTTCCTTCTTTGGGATTTGCCTATTTTTGTCCGTTGAACAGAGGTGTAAAAGAGATCATTCTGGGGTACATTTGCACTGTCGTACCAATAAATTCAGCACTGTTGCTGACTTGCAGTGAGTGATATTTGTGATATGGCGACTAAAATGATTAAACACATAGAACAGGTTGAAGACGAAAATGCTATGTCCTTACTAATATTCAACACATAATGCCTTTCCCTTTTCACAGTGATCCATCATTTCTCAACTAAACAAAGAAGAATCAAAGCAATAAAGGAAATGGCAAGGGTATTGGTACCCGGAGGCCAGATGATGATTTATGTGTGGGCTATGGAACAGAAGAATCGTCGCTTTGAGAAACAAGACGTATTTGTTCCTTGGAACAAGGCCTTGTGCTCACGGCATTTTTCAGAATCGAATCAATCTGGAGATAAGGGTGAGTTTGTGCACGCTGTAAAAAGCCGAGACATACACCCCGCACAGCTAGTCATCTCCGATTGCAGCTACCAAACCAATCTGCAGCCAGAAACTGATACGAAACATTCCCACGGTACGGACCATTGCTTATCCAGAGCCTGCTGCGTGAAAATTTCTGAGGAAGAAAACAGATTTTACAGCGCTCTAGGAAGATCTTTCCGCTCATGGTTTTTCTCCAGATCACTTGATGAATCAGCCCTGAGAAAGCAAACTGACAAAATTAAACCTCTGAAGAATGACGGAGAGTGGGCAAACAGTACTGTACCCGGTCAGCATTCGCGACACTGCAGTTTGGATTTAGGTCACCGTGGGGCGCTGTTAAAAGAACAAAGTTTAGATGATGACGATGTGTTCGTGGAAAGCCTGCCTCTCAAAAAACCACAGTGGTCACCAGCCATAGATGCACTGCAGGATTTAAGTTTAAATGGAGGACACCAAAGCGTAGCTCAGAGCAAGAGTGAAGAAGTTTCATTTACAAATGGCCCAGTGGAAGACAGGGACTGCAGCTGCAGTTGTAATAAAGATGGTGCTGGTAAGTCTAGTGCCAGCAAGATTTTCAAAAGAACTTCAACAACTGACTCCACTGACTCTGCTTTGGATTCAGCAGTGTCTGTTGGGGACCAAACTGACACCACGTTGGATACAAAAGCCTTCATGCGTTATTATCATGTTTTTCGGGAAGGGGAGCTGTGCTCCCTGGTAGAAGAGAACGTGCCTGAGCTTCAGATACTTTCTTCCTGCTACGACCATGGAAACTGGTGCATTATTGCAGAGAAAAGAGGAGCATAGCTGTAAAGAGAACAAAGCAGGGTTCAATGACTGAGGATTTTAAGCTGCTTCTTGTGTTCCTGTGATCGTGCAGTGTGACATGGAATTTGAATCTCATGTAGTTGTGTGCCATTCATTTCTGAGACGTTATCTCTCTACCTATTTAACTATCTAATACAAGGTCTGTATATAGGAATGTAAGTGGTAAACAATATTTATGTTTTGTTAAACTTTTATGAAGTTAAAACTGGAGAGTTTTATACTGCTTTTAGCAAATAATTGTGTTTTTAAATATACTTTTCTATTGAAAAATAAAACCTTTTTATAAGACAAGGATCAGGGCATCTTTTATGAGAAATATCCTCTTAGTAGAAAATGTAGGCTTTGTTCTTCAAACGCTGAAAATGTGTCACATTACTCCCTGTTCTTGAAGTCCTATAAATAGAGACACAGGCACATTTGAAAATGTACTTGACTGTACGCTGCTCGACTGCATGCTGCAGAACTGGGAGCAAGCACGGTCCAAGTGCTACTTGGTTTGGAGTACAGTTGTTAATGGGCAAAAACTGTGTACAAACGAGCTCTGCATAGTCTGTTGAGTGAGGTTTGTACGTGGGAGCAAATGACAGAACAAAGTTTGAACAATATTTTGGACTTCTGTTTTGAAAAGAACCTGATTTGTGTCTCAGATGCATTTAAGTTTTATACGCTAGCTCTCACAAATACTGCGTCTTAATTTCCTTGGCTGTAGTTTTTCACTGGTTATGTGTACATAGAAATCAGAAGGATTCATGAGAGTATCAGTATTATGTAAAGGTTACAAAATATCGAATATTTGAGATACATTTATCTTTTTGAGAAGCCCAGGAAGCTAAGATAAAATTAATAAAATTCTGGTGTGTATCTGGTCAGCTGTCACATTTGCTCTCCTCATTCGCTGACATGAGAATATATATTAAATAATGTAGATAGGAAGAGGATACAAGTGCAGTTTGTGTATAAAATACAAATTCCTGTCTTCTGCAGTTTAAATGAGTCTTTTGAGACCTAAATGATAACAGGCTGCTTAAACTTTCCCATTCCCTGCAAGACACAAATTTTGCTGAACGTGGTGCCCCATCATCATCCAGTTGTACTAGATTGTATCAGTTGCCCTCATATAGTTTTTTACACCCAAATAATCTCACCCCTTCCAGTGGGAGGCTTATGATGTGAAGTTGTATGTGCTGTGGATGAGATCCACCTGGCTTTTGAACACCAGTAATGAAACTGTAATGGTTACCAACTGAAACAGGGCTGGGCTGGGCTAATTGCCTTGTTAGTGTGAAGTTACTTGATTTTTAGGCTTTATTTAATGTCAGTGGTTTTAGTGTAGGGCACATCTTCAGCTGGTGTGATTTTGTGACCTTTAATGGAGCTGCACGGATTCACCCCAGAGATCAGCCCTTTTGATACAGCAGTTTTAGAGACTCACATAATTAAGATGTCTACCCTGTTAATGAGCAAATAACTTTGAATACAAAGCAACAGGAGTGAAATACCAAACTTTTCCAGCCTTATGCTGTGTAAGTAGATGGATTTGGGGTTGTTCAGTAGAAAGCCCTAACGGTGCTGAGTAATTTTAGATGTAGCTGCCCAGGAGAATTACCACACGGTAATGTATTATAGATTTATCTATTGGAGCGATGCCTGTAGAACAATCATCTGCCTCTTCCTCCTAGTTTGGGATCCTTGTACTTTATCCTTTCTGGGTCTGTACCACTTGCACTCTCCACTGCCTTTTGAAAATAAAAGTGTGGTCAAAGAACCATGCATCTGAGGCTTCTGAAATGTTACTCTGCTCTAAATATTACTTTCAGTACAGCCTGGGGCTGTGGTTCTCAGACACCGTGTCTGACCCTCGCCTTAGGAAACTGGCAGTTATTCCCTGCGTTGCTGGGTCCAGCTGCGTCCTTAAGCTCCAGGTTTAGAAGCACAGGGGGAAAAGGCCCATGCTGGCATGTTGCAGAGCCAGCGTGGATCGGGCTGAGCTCCGCATCCCATCTGCAACGTGCTCGTGTCGGACCGGTGAGACCTGCCTCGTTTGTTGGGAATTTCTGGCAGAGCTTGAGGGTTTTAAAAGAAAACTCAGTTTCTTCCAGATAAGCTGTGTCAGTGGATATTCAGCATCTCTGGAATTTGGGCTGTTATCTAGGAAGGACGTAACTGATTGTCATCCTGTATTCAATTTTGAAAGTTTGTCCCTACGCTCCAGCATGCAGAAACTCTATTACACATATATAAAAATATTTATAAAATATTATTAATCTAAACTGACAGCTGGGTTTAGTTAACTGGGAGAAGGAACGTTATAATTTTGTTATCTGCACTTCTGCAGTCTGTCTGTGGAGTATTTGGGGTGTAGTCAAGCAGGCTGACAAAATTTGGGGTAAACTAAGAAAGAAAAGGCTTCCGTTCTCTTTACAACAGAGACTCACTGTCCTTGTAAGAGGCTGAGTCTATGTTTCAGGCTCTAGTAAAAACTTCCTGCTCCCTCAGCTGTGTGAGAAGACCTGTCAGCTCAAAGCCACTGAGGTACTTGAAAGTGTTTTTGCGTTTGTAGACTTTCCATGCATTGTTTGGTTTGAGATTGTTGCCTGGGGATGCTTTTCACAATTATTTATTTCTCTGTTGGATTTTCTCTTGTTTTGAGCTGATGCCATTAAGTTGTGTTACATACAAGTTTGGATTGTATTGTTACAAATTCCTGGGGGAAGGAAAAAGAAGCTTTGGTAAACTGCTTTCTTTTCAAATATTCAGTCGTCTTCTGAGGATGTATAATGACCATGTAACATAATTTTTATAGACTGGGGATCCGTCAGCGGGGGTCATGAATGTGAGGTCTGCACAGCAAGCTTTTATTCCCATGTGCAGTCTCCCATCTATTTATAGGGGCTGCCTAGGTCGGTGACAGCTTTATCATTTCGTAAGAAGCCAGATCACCTCACCCACAGCATGGTGAATGTCTCCCTTGATTGGTTTCTCTTTTGATGAGGCCCATCTTAGGCAAAATGTAATTTCCAGAAAAATCCATGTGATCCCAATCTTTAATAGCTTACAGACATACTTAACGTGCTCAGAGAAGTGGGTATACCCTTGAAAAGTCTATAGTAAATGAATGAATGAGTAAATAAAACCCAGTTGTCCTTGCATCCTAAAGACTACAAGATCTGATTGTTATAAAGTAAAAGGTAAATACGTTCTTGTATTTATTGTCTGACAAATGGGCAATATTCTCACTCCAGGTATGCCAATAACAAACCTGCTTCTGCCTGCAGTGGATGAGGATTGCTCCTAAGCTGCTCATCTAGCTTTAAGTGGCACACGGAGAAGTCTTGATTACACAAGAAAAGATGTCCTGTTTTTTTTNCTTTGTCAGTCTGAACTAGCTAAACAAAACCTGCTACCTTATTACTCTGACATCAAAATGGACAATTGCAATAAAAAAGAGAATTGAACAGACTTATTTTTGAAGGCATAACACGATTGCAATCTTCGATAAATGACATTTTGTCTTTTTTTTTTTTTAAATATATGAAAATATTTATATCAGAAGTGAAGACGTATCCTTTTTTTTATACTAATGGTGACTAATTTACTTTCTTCCAAGCTTGTGGTGTAGGAATTTAAAAAGCACAGGTGAGGAATGAAAGCTATGAATATTCCAGCAGTTTTTTTTTTTTTCTGGTACGTATTTATATACAAGTTACTTAAGTGCACAGTTTAAAATGCTGAGTGAAGAGCTGTGTATGCTCCACCAGCAGAATATTATTAGTGAACCGCCTGGGTAGATTCTGAATAGAAATAATGGTTCTAATCCTGGCATGTCATGTCCACATCAGACTGAATTCCTGTCGCTGTTGGGCTGTATTAGTAGCGACATTGTGTTGAATCTCCTGGTCTACCCACTTTCTTGCTCAGCATTTTTACAGGATTTGTGGCTACTTTAGTACTCCGGGAAAATGAAGTGTGTCAGTGTCAAATATATCCATCTGTACATCTCTTTCGTGAGTTCAGCATTCCTTATTCTTACAGTATATGAATTCTGGCAGTTACTGTTGATTTTGTCTTCCAATCTGCTGGTCAAAGCCATGCTTAGGTACTGCTCTGTTGTCAATTCCTTGTCCATACCTGGAACCTAGTCTCTACTATTTGACAGATCATGAATCCTACTTGGTTTAAAATAGTATTTCCTACAGAACTTCTGTGCTTTCAGATTAGTTAATAAATATATTAGCCACTGGAAACTCTGCGTCTGGGAAAGTTCTTAATGAATGCTAAATTTGAGAAGACTCTGTTAGTGCTGTTTGCTCCGTCATTTAGACCACATGGACACGATACAGAGCAGGTAAGCACAGTGATTCGCCGTGAAGCCAAGGAGTCGGTCTTCAGACAACCATAATCAACCTTGCCATACATGGGATTATCTGAACTAGGTAAATAAAGGGGATGAAATGTGGGGTTTAACCACATCAGTACTATATGTCCTGTTGATGATAGAAAAGCAGGATGGTCAGCAGAATTAATTGCTACAGAGCTACATTTCCTGCTCCTTCTGATCTATTTACAGCCATCCAGGACTAAGCTTTGTGGTATAAGATAGCATTGAAGTATTTCTTTGGGATTGTCGACTTTCTTTTTGCACCAATTTAAATCAGAAAAGAAAAAAAGAATGTAATTAGAATTATGCAATTGCCGGTTGAGGTTACAGCTATACTGTGTTGAAAGTGTTTTTACAGTTGCAGTGATCACTTACTGTGTTTGTAGAATTACAGTGGTCACTTATTGTACTGATATGGTTATTGTAGTAATGACTAAGGACCTACTAGTAATTAAGCACTATCCAGATGAGTATTAATACATGTCCAGTAGTACAGAGTATGTAACTTAATAGTGTTTAGATTATGGGAAAGTAGTATGAGCCCAGGCTGGACAATAGGGTGGTAACAAATGTAATTTCAGGGGGATATGGAATGGTCTTTATGAAGAGGGGATGAGCTAAACCTGATACAGTGTTGAGAAAGGCTAAAGAAAAAGACTAAAGATAGGAAGTATCCAGAGAAATGAAGGGGAATGGCAAAGATGGCAGCAATCACAGCAGAGAAAGCACAGTCGGCACTGCTGGCTATTCTTAGGATATGCAGAGGTCCCTGTTTTGACTGTTCTTACTTTTTGGAGGGTCTAGTTGAAACCTCCCTTCTGTCTCACTTCAAGAGCTTGTGCAGAAGGAGGAATGCACCTTTTTCCCCCTCACGTGGAGTTCAACACTCTTTCCTGCACACTTCCAAGGCTAGGCACACACAGAGGAAGATTGGTTAGGGATAACAATTTTTCCATCCCGTATATCTCCATCACTTCACTGGAGCGTTCTCTGGTTTGATTCCTTTTATTCTTACCGAGTGCTTCAGTTCGCTCTGGTTGGTTTGAGCTTCCTCAGCTCTGCCCGCAGTCTGGGGTTGCATTTGTTTTACCTAGTTACCTCTTCTACCAATATAGTTGCACTGGTACAAGCTTTGCATCTAGAAAGGGTTGTAGGGACAGATTAAACAAGTATTAAGGCACAAAAAGGTGCATATTTTTGGCAGTCAGTGGGTGCCAGAGTAAAGAAAGGATTGCTCTGCGACTCCCCGGTAATGCGTTAGGTATGAAGATGGTGCAGAAGGCACGTACCTGCATCTTTGTTACTTAGACAGTTTTCAAAATCTGCCTTGAGTGAACCACTAGATAACTTGGTTTCATTCTACAGTTGTAAATGCATTTAGCATTCTGCATTCAGACGAATGGGATTGCACAACCTCCCTTTGTTTGACTAGTAATCAAGGGCTCCACTATTTCTATTTCATTTCTGTTTCCTTCTATTTCTAATTTAATCTGTTTTTTTCTTTCTGAGCATTTCTTTCCAAAGACTCCCCACCTTAGCCTGCCTAGAAATTCAGGCAGATACAGCCAAACAACAAATACAGCAGTAGCACCTCAGATTACCACAAATATGTATGTATTTCTCATTTCTACCTTTAAATTGCCACTTGTGATGATACTTGCAGGCTGTTTTATACTTCTACCTCTGACAGCTGAAGACAAAAGTGAAAAACCCCCACCCTTAATACCTCAAAGCATCATAGCAAACCTCATTACAACGACCAATTAAGGGGATTATGGGCACTTTAAATCTCTAATAGTGCAAAACATAATGGTATCATCTACACATAATTCTCTTTTTCCCCGTTTTTTTCCCTGCTGTTATTTGTTCATCATTGTCTTCACTTAGGTACCTTTTGAACTCTTTGAGCTATGCCTACATCGTCCTAGAGCTTGGGGTGCTTGGGGACAGCAGGTGCCTCTGTTGCTGTTGTGGCAATTCAGCACCTGCGCCTGCTGCTTTTCCTAGTGCTCAACACAGAAAAGTGGTCTTAAATAGAATCCAAATAACCTGATTTAAATAGAACCCCAAGCAACCAAGCTCCCCCAAACTAACAGCAACAAAACCAACCCTCGCAGGAGGTGCTTCAGCAGTTGTGATCGTACCCAAACTGAAATGGAAGCACGGAAGAAGAAAGAAAATGTGGATATTATGAGTGGTGCTCCTACCTTTGAAAAGATTCTTGGATATACACTCTTCACCCTGTTGACTCTGCTTTAATGAGGGGTATGTGGGTGGGACAGTGGACGCAGGAACAGTGAGATGGTATTAGGTTGCCCTCTTCTGTTGGTTGATTTGCGCAGAATATTAACTGCTTGTTACTCTTTGTCGTGTGTCTAAAACTGTCTTTCCTGGATGAAGAGAGGATTGCTCTATGGCTCTCAGTGATTTTGAAACTGTCATGGGTAAAAGAGACAAAGATAAGGGGGGGGGGGGGCATAAACAAGCAGACATTCACCCTATAGCTGAAAATACCACCTCTTACCAATGTGCTGACAAAGAAGTCTGCACGTGCACAGTCAGGTTGAAAGCTGATGTTTCCTCTCGCGCAGGGCAAAAGTCATTTGTGGGAGGCTTTTTGGTGAGGCAACTGCATGTTTTTTTCTGTGTCTCTCTTCTCCGTCTTTGTAGAAGAGGCTATGCTACATGGCAGAATTACTGGGAATAAACTGACCCTTGACAGATCTGCTTCCTTACCACCGGACTGACAGGATGGTCAGATTTAGTTCGGAACATTTGGGATGGGTAAAATAAAGTGTTCCCTGTGAAAGGAGGAATTAGCCACTTGGACGGAACAAATGCTGTAGTGCAGAGAAAGCACAACCACTCAACATGAGATTAAACCTTTCCACTTACAAGGAGGGAAACCAGACTTTTGTGGCTCGCCGGCCTCAGCCGCTTTCCAGTGTGTCAGAGAGAACACCAGAGGTGAGACGGTGATGAAATTAATAGAGAACAAGTCACACAGCATCTCCAGGCTGCTTCAAATTGATGTTTTATTCAATGACATGGCCAGTTGAAGGTCAGTGCCTGCGCTGAGCAGGAGCGGCTCCCATCAGCATGAATAACAGCCAAGAGCACTCGCTGCCCCTTGGGATCTGGCCCTCTCCATTTTATGAAGACTGGCTGTTCCAACGTGGACCACTGGACCATTTAAAAAGGTTACTCTAACCCCTTTTTCTAAACAATGAACAGATACAAATATACATGTATATATATTTTGATGCAACCTTTTTTGTTTGGTTTTCNCGTGTATTAAAGGTTTTGCTGACATGACAATACAATGGTAACTGGTGCTCGGTGCAGTTTCTGAGAGGTAAACAAACCATTTGATAACAAGGAAGAAAGGACTAAGCTGTAGGTACGAATGAGCTGCCAGCCAGGGCATGTCTGGAAGGAGGCAGCAGGGGAGAAGGGAAGGGTGCCAGGAGAACCACATTAAGAGAGTAACAGAAAACTGCTCAGACCTGCGAAATCTGACCTGATTCTGGGAGTAATTACATCAAAAACTGATTCAAAGTCTTCCTTTGTATGGGTTGTTCTCAGAAATGCCTGTTTACCCCGGGGTTTTTCTTTCTTTGGTTCAGAGGAGAAGCAAAGCTCCCTGTATGGTTTACTTTATGCTTAAATATATAGTAGACCAATTAGTTTAATGGTGGAACAAAGGTTTGACCACAGTTGCCCAGGAGTGTTTCCATAGTCCCTTGAAGAGCAAGCCGCTGGTGCACCCAACTCCCTTTCTCTGTCCAGCCTCTGACTGAGATTCAGGAGGAAATAAGAATAAAAATAAAAATCTGAGCAGGAAAGGCAGAGTGGGGCTGTGACATGTCCTCACCATCTCCTTGAGCTGGATATTCAAAGCACCGAAACCTTCCATCTGTATTCTTAGCTACCATGAAAAGTACCTAAGCCTCAGCCAGAGATACCAAATGACGGGGTAAAAGGCAACTTTTCAAATTTACCTGTGCAAAAAAAGTGATTCTGTACCTGAATTTGCTTTGAGTTACATCTGCTGGCTTTGCTGGTGTTTGGATCAAGCTCCTAAATGGGAATTTTGCCGCGGAGAGCGTGTGCCTGCTATTGGGCTGCAGGGTTTTTTTTTGGGCCAGCATAGGGAAATGTCTGTGTTCAACCCTGTGTGTCCCAAGAGTCACCTTTGCCTTTCAGTTCACATAAAGGCTTTACAGGAAACGTGAAGTGATTTAGTGCTGTGCAAAGAAGCCTTTCAAATATGAGCTGAATTTATAATTGACATATCTATGAAATATTAAACAAACCATTAGTGTGTCTGAGCAGGTTACCCGCATGAGCCCTTCAGCCTGTGCTGGATCATGTCTCTGTGGCAACATATTAGGCTCTGGCTTGTTGAAAGTAAAGAAGCATAAATGAGAACTCACTGGAGACAGAGTATCAAAAAACATGTTTAAGTGGATAAATACCAAAAAGAGATTTAATACAACAGCTACATAAACAGTTTCAACATTCTTACATTGAAGTCTGAAATAAAGAAAAAGCCATGGGTGGTGATAGCCGCTTGATGATAATAAATACAGAGATTTCAGAGGTGACGGCACGGAAACGGAGCGTTGGCAGATGAAACGGAAGCAGGGGAAGGTTATATCTTTGTGCAATTGGGTCAGAAGTGTTGTTCCCTATATGGAACAGACTACAGAATGCCTATGTGAAACCATGGAATGGAAAGAGGATCAAACAAAGGGGAGATGATTGCACATTCCCAAACTTCTAAACTTGACCCACTGGATGTCGCTGGAGAGATGTCCCTCCCCATGAATGGTGCAGTTCTGAGACACTCGTGGTCCCTTCTCACATCCTGAGGAACGAAGTATGAACGACGACGATGTTCAGATGTTGGTGTGGTCCATATCTGAGCTGCATCCTTGTCGAGGGGTATTTGGTAGGGTGGGCTTCTCTGAGATGTTAGCTCACTGAAGGCCACAGTGGTTACGTTGAGCTGACAGTATGAAAATCATTGCTGCAGCCTCTAGTATCTATAGACCTGTGCTCGTTCTTAAATACAAGGGGATTCTAGAGAAAGGTAACACACTCAAGGAAATACCAGCGGATGACCTGGGGCTGTGTTTCAGCTGGTTTGATCCCTGCAGTTTGTATGTGCCAAGGCTGCCCGTTCCTGGGTTGGTTGGGTGTGCGCAGAGAATAATGTGAAGTGACATTTTCCTGCGGAGGTCAAGGTCATTGCAAACGACGTCATAGCAGTCTCCTGCATTCGTGTGCCAGCTTTCCCTGAGAACAAGTGCAAAGGTTTGAACAAGTAAGTCGGAAGGATTCAGAAACGGAAGAGAGAGAGAGAGAGGATGGAAAAGCGATAACTAGGAATATTCCTAACAGTGCTGGAGAATGCCACAATTAAGAAAGACATATTAAATAAAGTAGTTTTTAAAATTATTAAGGGAAAGGAATGAAAAATCTAAACATGAAATATAAGGCAGTGTTTTTCTCATATAAACTGGCCAAGAGTCTATACAAGGGACCACAGGAAGTTTTTCAACGTTTTTTTTGTTTTTAATTGAGAACTAAAAGCTCAACAAATAAATGTAGTTTCACTGAAGTCTAGACTAAAGACACTACACTGCCTGAGGGGATTAAGTGGGTAATCAAAAACATTTTGTGGTTTCTGCTGTTCCCAGAGACCAAAAGTAGGGAGAGAGGAAAATGAGAGATGGTAAATGAGCCAAATTGAAAAAACAAAACCCAAACCCTGCAGAAAAAGATGACTTTCCCATATCCTGCTAGAGGCCAACTGAAAGTAGCTAAGTGTTATGAAAGACAGAATACAAACACAGGATCTACAGCTATGATCTCAACTCCCTGCTTTTCTTTGTAGGAATATAAATAGAAGAGTTTAATGCTCATTTAAGTAACTATTAGATTTTTAATATTTGACTCAGTAAAACTCATTGAATTTATTAAAACTGTATATGACAAACTGGAATGAGAACATGGAGATTAACTGATTCTATAATGTAATGTGATTATTGAATTATTTTGATAGGCAAAATTAGAAGTAAGACCTAGATCACTGTGTGGTTGGAGCACAGGAGCTTTTATGGGGTCATTAGTCTGGGATCTTACGTAGGTAAATTAACTTTTGGGTAGGACTGCCTTAAACAGGCTTGGCTTATAAATAATACCTCAGGACTTATTTATATATTAAGGTGACTATTCAGATCAAGTTGTGTAATTTTTTGCCTTTCTTCCCTCTAGATCATCATTATCGAACCTACCATTCAGATCTCCGTGATTTGGGTGTGAATGGCACTGCTGGTAGGATCAAGTTTTATTCTCAGCTACTTACTATATGATCTAGTCTTCATCAAAAATTATGTATGAGGTTACCTCTAAACACTCACATCCCACTCAGTTGAAAGAGAGGAGCAAGGTGGAGGAATATGGATTTTCTGAGTCGGGAGCTGACAGTTTAGACAATTTATTTTGGAAAGTACAGACAGAGGTACTGGGAGAACGGATGTGCTGTCCTAAGGAAGTGAATACAAAAGCCTCTCGCTACCAGGGAATTATATTTAGAGACTTCGTCTGCAAGAGAATCCCCTCTGTTTAATTCTCCTCCAGCTGGACCTTGTAAAGTGAATTTCTCAGCAAGGCTTGTAAAGCACAGCATTGCACCAATCACAGCTATTACTCACAAGCACATACGGGTGATGGTACCTACATCAGTCTGTGGGAACTCTGCAGTCAGCTAAGCTGTGTTTGGCATTCGTCTTGCATTGCAAAATCACTTCACAGATGCTGAACATTAGGCGACTACTGAGGCAAGCTTCTGAAGCATCTACAAATCCTAATGACCAAGCAGAATTGTCCTCGCATTCTTATCTTTAGTCTGACTAAGCGACACCATATGATGAACTTCTCTGAGGCCATTAGAAATAAAAATTTAGGAAAAAAAAAATTTTCAGTTCTTAACTATTTAAGCATAAGTCATTAATAAGGGGATCAATGGTTCTGGTTCAGTAGAAACAACTCCAGAAGACTGCCCGTTTTGAGAAGAAATAAATCTATTTATCTAATTAATTTATTAGCACTTTAGGGGCTCCCAGAGCTACATGTTACTGATGTGCTCAATATGAAGCAGGGATGTACTGTGTTCTAATACCAGAGTCCTATATTAACCAAAGAACCTGTATATATTTAAAATGAATTGTTAATTGTCCTGTCTGTGATTAGACTGAATATTTGTATACACTAATAAAATAGATGTAAAATGCAGGCGATCTGGTAATATTATTGTTTCCTACAATAATGTTAATGTCCACTAAGTCGATTTAAATACTGCATAAAATGTTCCACTCAGCAGAATAAGGGAAAGAAAAGCTTCAATTTTCCACTAGGTGTCAGTCAATATATTTCTTTGGCTAAATAGGATCTATCTGCAGAAGAGGATAGGGAGCAAAATGCAGAAGCAGAGCTGCTCTAAAAATAGGTATTTTCTGTGAGTACCACCCAGAAGTATTTTGAAAGAATAAGACCAAATGCATGACTTTTGTATTTTAATTGTGCCTCCATGTTTTCTTGTTTGCTTTACATTTTCCCCTTAACAGCAGCCAAGAACCCCTCCCCCCCCCCCAAACTCTGAGCCTGATACATCTGATCCATGAACAAGCAATTCCGGATAAAGCGGAAAGCAGGAAGCAAGAGAAGGAGCAAGCTGGCCTTGCCTATGGAGATGCCGCTTGGGTATTTCATGTCCATCCTGAGCCAGCAGAAGTAGGATTTGACCGTTTCAAGGGGAGGGTGTCTCAGATACCTCTCCTTGCAATGGAAAGCAGAACCCAGTGCTTTTCAAGGAGGCTCCGAAGCACTGAGACTTTGAACTGGTATTGCGTTAATAAACCCCAGCACCTTTCACAGTGCAAGGCATGGAAATGTCCTTGGGAAAGGTCTTGAGAGTGCAAGAAGAGTGCAGAAACATAAACTGGGAAATGATTGTCAAAGGGAGGAGAGAAGAAAAGACAGGCGCAGAGAGGGGAGTATCTCAATATGGATCCAAAAAGGGCAGGCAGACATGACTGTCCCTGCTGGTGGCCTTGGTCCCACATGACTGGCCGTGATGGCAGATGAAGACGACAGACTTCTCCTTGCGTTGGACTTGGCCGGACCAGAGCTGCCGTGGGGAGGGAAGCACCCGACGGGCCTACGGGGAAGGAAAGAATAATGATGGTTCAGAGCAAAACTCGCCAACTGGATAAAGTAAGCCAGACAATGCTACAGAAAGCACAAGAGGAGAGAAAGCAGAGCATTTTCAGCCCGGCTTCACAGAAACTGAACAGCCCATCTCTGTGTGAGTCTGTCCCAGGTACACTGTTTATAGTAAGGTTTCACATGTGGAGCTGCTCTGAGCGGGTTACACTTATACAGGCTACCGCTTCCTACCTTGCCTACTGTGCCTGGTAGATGCATTAGTATGTGTTAATTAAGGCTATTAATCCCTGAGGGTCTGTAAAACCATTACTCTGAGAGCTGCAGGGTCCTTCTCCACCCCAGCTCAGTAAAGACTGGCAGGGTACGTATGGGAACAACGATCTGAGAAAATCTGGTCAAGGGGCATGTGGTGATAGGACAAGGAGTACTGGCCTCAAATTGGAAAAGGGGAGATTTAGATTAGATATTAGGAAGAAATCCTTTACTGTTAGGGTGGTAAAACACTGGAACAGGTTGCCCAGAGAAGCTGTGGCTGCCCCATCCCTGGAGGTGTTCCAGCCCAGGCTGGATGGGGCTTGGAGCAACCTGGGCTGGTGGGAGGTGTCCCTGCCCATGGAAGGGGGGTTGGAACTGGGTGATCTTTAAGGTTCCTTCCAACCCAAACCATTCTATGATTCTATGAAAAGTCAGAGGTATCTGTTAGAGGGCAACAGCTTTGTGATAACAATTCAGTTTATACCCCATGTTCACCAGGGAAAGGGTTAAAGACTAATTGTGCTCCAACGAGTTGAAACCCTCACAGGAGGAACTGGTGAGCAAAGCCAATGAAGGTGGCAAGGAGAGGGACAGGCTGCCCAAAGAGCTGTTTGTTTGGCCTTTTGCTTTTGGTCTGCGGCTGCTGGGCTGTGTGATCTGGCAAAGCAGAGACCCAAAAGGAACCACCAATGTGGTATTTTATCGTACAGCCTGTATTTTTTACACTGGCATCAGTGTCTGTCTTGTCTTTGTGATCCCTGGCTCTGCTCCTCAGATAGAGAGCTTTTTTGCATGATGCTAACAACTTTTTCTGTAATCCATGGAGGTTTCTTACCCCAGCAGAATCCAGGTAGTAGAAAACCCCTTCTTCCACACGGTCTTCATTTCTGCTCTTCATTTATTGGTGTAGTATTTGCCATGTTACTACTGTTGGGTGCTGGGCTGCCTCTTCTCACTGCTGTGCAGCTCTCCCATTCACCCAGCCATGAGGTTTCTCCCAGTGGCCGTTACAGTGATAGGAATGTTATTAAAATAATCTGATAGAGGACTTTTTAAGACATATTTTAACATAAGCCCTTCTCCAATCTAAAAAATTAGGTTATTATACTTTTTATTGCTCTTTGTCATTTAAGTATTGGTTTGGGGGCCTGGCTACGTATGATAGAGAAAGAACAGAATATATTTGTGGGTCTTTTGTGCAGCTTTGAATGAAGAGACTCGACGGCAGCTACAAAAATCCTGCAGGCTTCTTGGTTTGCTCTTCTTCCCTCCGCAATGTCCAGAGCCGTGTCTCATTTTGCATACCAAAAGATGGAGTGAATCCGTTGTGCCAGAGGAGATAGTCATAAGAAAAACAAGCACCACTCCATGTTCTTGCCTGTCAGCTGTGGGGCTGGCAGAGGGGTTGGGGACAGCGTGACACTGGAGCCCAGGAGTTCCTGGAAGCAGCAGCAAGGCTTTGCCGGAGGACCTGTGAGCCAGGAGTTCAATGGCTACATGCCATTCAGCAGCACTCTTCACCCATCTTCACTCCAGGAAGACCTTATTGCGACCTACTGGTACTTAAAGGGGGCTTGTAAGAAAGATGGGGACAGACTTTTTAGCAGGTCCTGTTGCAGTCAGACAAGGGGTAATGGTTTTAAACTCAAAGAGGGAAGATTTTTACTAAATGGAAGAAATTGTTTACGCTGAGGGTGGTGAAACACTGGCACTGGTTCCCCAGAGAGGTGGTAGATGCCCCATCCCTGGAAACATTCCAGGTCGGGTTGGACGGGGCTCTGAGCAACCTGATCCGGTTGAAGATGTCCCTGCTCATTGCAGGGGGGTTGGACTAGGTGGCCTTTAAAGGTCCCTTCCAATCCAAACTATTCTGTGATTCTATGATTCTGTCTTTGTTCAACTCAGCTTCCCTGCTTGTAAAATGAGAATAAAAGCAGCTCCGATTTTCATGGAGTGCTTTCAACTCCCAACACCAAGAGCCTTATAGTGTAACTTCAGGCAGTTGATAAAGAATGTTAAAATTGCTTCTTTCTGCCCATGGTAAACAGTGAGTTTTCCCCACTGGATCAGACGTGGGAAGACGCTTCCCAGAAACATGCTGATTTGGAAGGTGCCAAGGAATACGTTCAGGTACTGTTGCTGATAGCACACCTGCACTAGCAATTTTTAAAGCCAATTATCTAGCAAAGACTGTGCTTTGGAGGTCACCAGGAACTGGCTTCTGCCATCCTTCCACTAAGGTGTAAGTCTGTGAATAGCTCGGCTGCAAACTGATACAAGGTTGTTTTTCCTGGCAAGGTAAATGTGGGAGGTTTGGGACCTGAATGTCACATGTGTCTTAGAGGAAACTCTTCTGTATGAGCTGGAGGCTCTAGTTCAGTGCTACATTTCCCTCTGCCCCTCAGTCATTTAGTTATTTAACTGCTGTTTAGCTCTTGCATACCTCTTCTTCAAGTCTTATACTTTTCTTCCTTTAGTCCGATGTGTTTCAAATCAAGCCCATACACATTTTTCAGCCAAAAGGTTCTTAGGGGTATTGGTTTGTGACAGTGCTGGAGGAAGGAGCCGATGCTCTCAGGATGAGCCAGGACTGCCCATGGGGGCGTGGACTTGACCTATAACAAACCTACAGGAACGAAAATCCAACTAAATTAGCTGATTGTGTTAAAATTGCAATTCTACTCAAGACTGGTGTCTTCAGTGCTGGAATGGGTGCTGCTCTTACGCTGCGCTCTCTTCCTGCTGTTCACAAACATCCACGATTTCTAGCTCAGCTGTGTTTTCTTCCCAGTTGACAGAAACCTTGGCTGTGAAGTATGGGAATAAAACCTGGGATCTGCTGCAGTCAAGTTTGGTTTTGCTGTTGAAATTTTCACCTCTGTAAAATCACTCTAAAAAAAATGTTTTTATTTATGATGCTTTGTTTATTTGCTATTTCTATGACACGTACTTCAGAAATTTGAGGACCCTCCTTTGTTTTTCTGTGTGTATCCAGCTCGTTCCCAAGAAACGGTATGGCTGCATACTTGTTTGAGATGGAGGCGTGAGGGAAGTGCTGGCTCCCAGTGCCTGCCCCCAGTTCAACAGATGGGAGCTACAGCTTTCCATCTGCGGCTGTGGAGCTATGTAAGTAAAACTGTTTCCTATAGATGTCTTCAGGGCAAACGCTTTCTCCTGCCGAGACGCTGCAATGGAAACGCTTGCTGGCTGTTTTCCTTTGGGGCTGGTGCTCTGTCCTCCTACAGCACAGCTCTCTAATAGCTGACTTCCAGCGAGCCTCTGAAATGCCGAGCAGCTGAAAACCCATCATATGCCTCTCACTGTAGGGAATATTGGCCGCTGGAGAGAATTACCGATCCTTAATTACTCTCTCTGCACAGACTACGATCTGCCTGGAGCCATAATCAGATATAAAAAGGCTCTGAAATAAACCTATAGACCAAGTTCTATATTTGTGTAAAGCCCTGACAATTGAGAAGGCGTGCCAGCACAAGTTATTAATGCCACTGTATTTTTATCATGTGAATATGACTGTGTAGTTAGTGATGGTTGGGGTTTCTGGACATGGCACTGCAGCCACACAAACAAGAAGTTATTTCAGCCAGCCGGTTGCATTTGAGAGTGATTTTCAGACTTGCAATTCTGTGGTGAAAGGAACTGACTATACTTGAGGAGAAGGAGAAAGAAGTAGCTTTCCTCAGATTTTTTTGGAACAACTGCACTGATTTGGAGACTGTAATTCCCTGAGGAAGCTGTGTCTCGTCTATAAATACCCCCGGAGCTAGCTCAGCAGGTTTATCTGGACTGGGATTAATTTATAGGTGTTGCTTTTGACTCTCATGGGGGGCATATTTCTTATTCTCTGTGGAGCACCGACGAGGAAAAATGACCAAGAGAATGTCTGGGGTATCTTGTAATGAACAGCTTCCTCCAGTGCTATTGTGTACACCTCGACAAGCCTCCCAGCTCTCCCAGAGCTAACGGCCAGGGGACAGTCAGCCTCCTGAGCCAAAGTGTGTGTCTCCGGGGAGAGCAGAAGATGAAATAACGGCTAACAATGTTCCTTTGTCATTGTATGTGCCTGGTTTTAAACAATAGATCTTTTAAGAGTTAAATCTAAGTAAAGCTGCCCATGACCACCACCCGTGCCATTGCAAAGGGGAAGGAGGGACCTGGTAGTGGTAGATTTGCTTTTGGTCGGAGCCAGGCATCTGCCCAACTTGCAGATATGTTTCCTACATCGGAAGAGAGTGGGGCAGCGGGGAAAAATATGGAATTGGGGTGTGTAGATATCAGCTTGGCTAAATAAAGTTAGAAATATTGCTGTGAGTGAGGATGTGGCAGAAAATAAGTTAAATTTAATGTAAGGTTGGCTCTTGCAGAGTATTTCCCCAAAGGAGAGCTGCTGGAGCTGAATGTCCTCTCCCGTGTTTTTCCCCTCATTTTAAAGGCAACAGGATTGAATCCTAAGATGCTGCAGTGTTAGAACATGCACAGAAGAGAGTTAAATTTAACTGTTGAAAAAGCCTGATGCAGGGATCAGTACTGACACTGTTCTTCTGAGGTCACTGTTTGGCGTTGAGGAAATTGATCGGTGACTACAAAAAGCACAGGATGAGAGGATTTGGAAAGAAGTGCCACAGGAGAGATCCCCATCCATGGAGCAGTAGGCCTAGGCTTGTTCGTGTTTGCTCAGAAAGAAAGTAGGTACTTTCCCCCTCCAACTTAGCTACATCACGGGAAACTGGGCAGCCAAAAAGCTGACTCTGAAAGCCAAATTCATTTTTACCAGGACCATAAATGCCACGTTGAACAGTGGCTGACTCCCCAGTGGGTGAGTGTTCATGTGTGGCTCTCAAACACCTGGACATGTGGTATCAGCAGAGAGCAGCTCCACGGAGATGCTGTGCTGTCCCAGTTTGGTCTCCCTTCTAATTAAAAGTGCCCGGGAGCAATGCTTGCCACCAGCAGCAACATGCTGCGTGGCAGCCATCAGCTCTGGAGGCACCAGGTTCAGGCACGAGTTGTAATGGCTGCTGTTCCAGGCTGACAGAAGAGTATGCTTTCGGCCGGTTCATTGCCGGAGTGGGTCTCAGTTCACCAGGAGCAGCCGAGTCATGGTATAGGGCACATCAGAAGCTAAAAGTTTCTTGCTCTTAGATGAAAATGGTCAAATGTCTTAGAACAGCCTTTTGATGATCCTGAACTTGTGGGTGCCTTGTTTAGTAACTTAATCTCTGTACTTGAAAATAACTAGCAAGACTTATTTATCATTTCTGATCAAGTTCTGATCAAGTTCTCCTCTTGCCCCAACCAGGGAAACTTCTGGACAATCCCTCCTCTTGCACAGACATCCCTCCACATGCATTTTTAGGGGAAAGGCTGGTTGTTCAGAACTCGAGCTCTCCAAGAGGGTGATGACAGGCCCCTTACCTCCAAGCGTTGCCAAACATGACGCAATCTACAGGCGAAATAGGCCACCTAGTGTGAGCCGTGCATACGTCTGTGAAAAGTTTTGCATCAGATCAGGACAGGCAAAGGGAGAAGGAAATGAGATACCGAGGGCTGAGCCTGGCCTGGCTGCAGTGCTGGCTCCGGCGGGATGGAACAACCATCGCAAGCAGGCAAAACACACCAGCAGCAGAGAACTGCTCAAAAAAGAGAGCTTGCAGGCTCTCAGAGGAGGTTTGCAGAACAGAAAGTGGCAATGCAGAAAACAGGAGGGCTGCAATGGCAGCAGATGGTTTCAGAAGCTGTTGCTGCTCAGCCTCAGATGCCGGCTCCTGCGATGTCTTACAGAGAGCAACTGGAAAACCTTAGCTGTGACTGGGAATCATTTGGGGAACTTTTGGTGCTTTTGTGAAATGAAGTGTAAGGTAAAGAAAGTTTAAGGTAAAGAAAGTTTAAGGTAAAGAAAGAAAACAGTATTTTTAGTGGTGAACCCTAAGGAGCAGCACCCTCGGAACAAAGATCGCCTTGTAGGCTACTCTGTTTCATGGTTTGAAACGACCGCAAACAATATGTATTTTTTTTTACCCCAGTTTATGAGCCCCCGGAGCATGATAATGGGTATAAAACATTAATCTGATTTGCTTAAAAATATTAATCCAGTTTTTTGTTTAATGGTACAAATCTGGGCCCAACTGATAACAAAAACTTACAGGGTCTTATCTCTTTAAGGAGATAGCTGAATGCGATGCCATTCATCACGGTGATAGGTAGTTCCTCAGGCACAAATACGCACATATCGTGGTCCGTGCATGATGACGACCAGATCCAGCTCTGTTTTCTGTCTGCTGTTCTGCAGTGCTAGTGACAAAGAGAGATGAGCAAGGGCGAAGCAACGCTCTTGACAAATCCTTCGCAAGTGTTTGGGTTGCTCTCCTGCGCTCTCCTCTAGCAAATTTTAAACAAAGTCTAGAAATCTGTGTTAGCCACAGAGCGCCAGTGTAGACTGCAAAGATGACTGCTCTTTTACAATTAGTCCAGCGTTTTGTTTGAAATGGGATTTCCCGCCCTTCAGTCAGGCTAAATCTGACGTCTGGGCAAAGGCAGCCCCAAGGTCTGGTGCACTGAGAAGAGCCCTGGCGAGCAGAGGGCACCTGCGGCAGCCCGAGGGGTGTGCGGGTGATGCAGTGCTTGGGCTGGGTCATGGTCCTACAGCAATGCCACCTCTTTGTCAGCCAGTGCTGACTTCAGATTCAGTAACCGCTTTAAGGAAAATATCCTAAAGGGAGGTGGTAGATGCCCCATCCCTGGAAACATCCATCTGTGGTTTCAGCAAGGTGGGACTACTATGAATGGACATTACCAGAGAAATGTGTAAATACTTTAAAAATCATCCTCATAATCTTTTAAATTACGGTATTTTCTTTCTTTTCCAGTTAATCTAAGCATTCTTTAAACCAGGTTTATCAGCTCTGCTATGTCAAAACTTGTTACTGTTGTTAGCGTGCAACGTTGAGGTTTTCAAATAGTCTAGTTGCATCTCTAGTTCTGAAATCCTTTATGCTCTAGCTCCCCATCACAAAATGGGGTTAATAGCACATCTGTTTTGTCTCTTGTCTATCAAAATTTGATTTAGAAATTCTTCAGAGCTGTGTATAGGCAAGAAGCACCTCAAAGAAAAACTTGTTCCCAGCTTGGCCTCTAGGTATTTTTGTTCTGGCTTCTCGCTAAACTTGCGCTTTCAATTTGTGATTACTGAAGCACAAAAATCATCTCTTTTTTTTCCCTTGAAGTTCTGGGGAAGTCTAACCAAGGAAACCGAGGCACAGAGGGCACGAGGTCCATGTGGGAAACCAGACCGAGGGACAGACTTAAGTCATACAAAGAGCCTGGGCTGAGTTCCCATTTATGCCAAAGGTTTCAGGTTATTCATTCGTGTTGGAGGCTGGGGCAAAACCCGGCAGGGCGGTGGGGACGGAGCTGGTGGGGAACCGAGTCCTGCACAACCTGGGAAATACTCTTGCCCCAACTACTACTTCTGGGGACCGATTCCTGCGAGAATTAGGCAGAAGACAAGGGCAGAGCAGAGCGAGCTTGTTTGTTTAGACACACAATGTTTGCCTTTATTTCCCTCTATCTTTTCTAAGGGCCGTGACGGCACTTCCTTCCTAGCTCATTTGTGTGGCTGCCTGAAAGGGATATGTCTAAATAGGGGTCAGAGCGACTGCAGGGCAGTTTGCTTGTTTGTTAAACAATATGGGAAGAAAACAGAGGCCGTGAAGAATACTTCCCTCCCCTCCGTGCCCCGGGGAACATTCTTTATAAAATTTGGCAGCAGCTCTTTCATCAGAAACCAGCAAACCACTGCACAGAGCGGCTGGCCCTGGAAACTGTTTTAGCAATTTAACAAGAGAGGAAGAGGAGGCACAGGAAAGGAGCTTTGTTTTTGTTTTTTTTTTTTTTTAAAAAAAAGTTGTATAAAGCCTCATAGAAAATCTCTAAATCAGTAAGACAGAGTGTTTAAACAGTAAAAAATAGGTAGCAGTTTTCAAGGAATTAAAAAAGAAAAGCATGTTGGGTTTGCCTTTCTGTGTGGTGCATTATGAACAGGAGCACAGTAAGTATCATGTCATGTCCCAGATCGTGCTGCTGATCAGTATGAACAAATGCTCTCCTTCTGACAGCGGCCATTACAAGACTGTTGAGAAAACAGCACAAGAAACTTCCTGCAGGCTCTTGTGAAAAATATGTCCAGAGGTAAGGCCAAGTGGCTGGTGCAGAAATTGAAGCATGAGAAAAATAGCAGGAACTTCTGTAAATGTATTTGTCTCCCAGCTCTGCTAAAAACCCGCCTCTGAAGACCAGCAGTGAATTCCAAATGTTAATGATATACTGAAAATAATCACTTCTGTAACAGAGCTGATGGTGCCAGAAATCAGCTTGGTTTGCCTTCCTCAGGCAGCTTGGTGCAATTTTCGGTCGGTGCTTCTGGGCTGTGTTTCAAGCAGCAAGCTGGGCATATGGGTCCACCCAAGCCTAAAACTTTAGGCACTTAAAACTCCCCAAGGTCTGCCACTTAGGTTTTTATCAAATACATGCCTAACAGTCTGTTAGCCGTGACTGGCCTGGTAAAACCTCTGTGCTTCTCAGCGGCGAGGCCTCTGAACCCCATCACCGCTCTCGGCAGGACGTTCCCCATCGATCTTGCCTTCTCCGGTAGGATGCTCAGGGCACAGCCTTCCCCAGTCCAGTAAGTCTGATGAATTGAACCTAGCTCGGTAACTATTCTGCCTGATCTTGTTTGCAACTAACGCCACAAGGCGAGTGCTTTACCTACAAGGTTATATGCTATTTTTATACACAGGCATTTATTCTTGTCGTAGGCTGGAAAGGGGAAGAAAGCAAATGTGAAAGTATTTTTTTTCAGACTGTGGTTCAGGCATTAGCTAGAAAACCTCTACTTTTCTTTTTGCTCAAAGTCATTCTTAAAAGGCCTCCAAACACATTTTAATGTGTTTTTGGTGGTCTCCAAAGCCAAATCTGGGAGCTTGCAGACAAAGCGCTGTGTAGTGTTAGTGCCGCTGAGTGCACTGTTACGATCCTGGAATTCACGAGTGGTTATGACCTCTTCTAAATCTGGTTTGTTTCTACTTTCATAGAACAGTTGCCCCACGTTATTATGAAAATGAATGTGTTTCTATGCTGCATGTACCATTTGATCCGATGAGGAGTGTGGTGCAGAGATGGGGTGCCCCTGAGGGTAGAGAATCACTGTTGGTTCTCCCTGCCTAAGACCGAGCATCCTCTGATTTCATCTGCTTCTCCCCTGGCTGGGAGGTGGGTGCCTCACCGTTGCTGAGGATTTACAGGAGGCAGCACCAGAATTTCACTGTTTCAATATTCTCTGTGTGCTTCTCCCAGTCTTAGATAATGGAGTATAGTGTCTATGTAGAGGGAGGGCAGGTGCTGCTTTCCAGACACATTACCTTAATGGACCTCCCTTTCTTTTTGAGAAGGTCTAGCAAGGCTTTCAAAACTGCTTTTCCATGCATCACGAAGCAATTTTTGCTGTTATCTGCTGGTGAACGAAATCTTCCAGGGGTAGTAAAGTTTTACCATTGTTTTGCTTTTACTTGAGTACTGATTTTAATGTAGTTCTAGCTTTGTAGGCATGCCACTGAGGTGGGATATTCAAAATCAATTCAGATTATTATTTGTATTATCATTACTGAATGCTTTATTACTTGTTGTATGCTTTAGAAGCCCTAGTTGATAAATTATGTAGGTGACAAAGGCTTCAATAAGAATTTTTATCCTGTGGGCAGCGGTAGTAAGGACTGTACATTTTAGAAATGTTAAGGGCAAAGATTAAAAAATTCCCTAAAGCCTTTTTATGGTCCAATAAAAAAAAAAAAGCATTCCTATAGGTCAGTGAAAAACACCATGTCTGCTCTTCAGACGTTCTGCTGTGGTGCTGGCAGGTATTTAGAGAAATGAAAAGAGTACAGACTGCTGGAGACTAAATGATTGAGTTAAACCAAATATTTTGGTATCTTTGCATTCTTTTTCAAATGTTTAAATGGACTACTTAAAATATGCTCTATTGTACAACTTTCCCCAGTGGTAGGGCTAAAAAAGTGGCCTATAGGAACTTTTCTAACCATACTGTCAGTGTTTCTATAAACATGAGTTATAGCCTAGCTGAAGATTACATGTTTAACCACCTCACAACAATGCCGTGAACAATATTTATTTTCTTTTAGCGGTTTTTGAAACAAAGGAGAACTCTTACCAGTTGACCTGTTTGTTTTGAATAGATCTTGCAGACTGCTATGTCACTAAACATGTTGGAAGTGTTTGACCAACTGGGTCCTCTCCTTCCTTTTAGAAGAGCCCTTCCTCTGTTACCCACACTTTGCACACCATTTTAGTCTGGGCTGTGTTACGAACATGATCTACTTCTGCTACTAGCTGGCTTATTTATAAAATGATAGTTCTCTAAATTGACACTCAAGGGATTTAATTGAAGCCACCCTTTCTTGAAATTCCCATTTCATTTGCTAAGAGTCTTCCAACTCCTCTAATAAATGAGGCACGAGCCCCTTCAAACCAGAGCCATCTCCCCTATACCTTCCTGTCTTTATGCTTATAACAGGCTTATCACATCATATCATGGAAAATGTTATTTAATTTCACTACCTGGAACACACACATGACTGCACTGGCACTTTTAACACTCTACCTTTTGAATATTTGATTTTTGAAATAGTAATAGTCTTCCATTCTCTGAGAATTCTGTTCCTAAGGGGATTTTCTGTTTTTAGTCTTATAAAGCCTTAAGAAATGACTGCGTGGGTCAGGAGCAACTGTGATGATTGGACCCACCATATCCCCCTTTTATTACTTGAGCTAATGAAGTGACTAGTAGAAGGCTGGTACCTGGAGAAGCATACACAGCACACTTGCTGCAGGGCTTTTTCTTCTCCTTCTAGGAACAAAAAAAAGTTTAGCCTATGGAATAATGGATTTGATTCCTGGTATGATAGGGAAATCATGCTTATCAGTTATAGATCTTTGGGGGTTTTGAGTAAATGTTAGAAAAGCCAAAGACTCTCCCAGTTGTCTGATAACCTCCCCATGCTGATCTTCATGCTCTTGGCCCATACCAGGGAGGTAGGCACTGCATCATCTCATTTAAATGAAAGTCCACGTCTATAAAACATAAACAAACTGCACTCCATGGTCTCCAGTGTAATTCTTAGAGAAAGACTTGCTCACTAGCAACTTCCAAAATAAATGAGTTACTTAATTGTAACTTCATTTTTGACACTGTATTTTTTCTTACTCAGCAAGGCAGTGCTACCTGACACTTAGAGGCGAAAGCTGGTGGCCTTTAAGTCCTGTGATTGTTTCAAATAATGAAGAGAGGACCTTTTTCAGGTCTTCATGACGCTTTATGGAAGCTGGTGCAGGAATGATTCAAGAGTTTGAACCTACGCAGTTTTAAATGACTTACGCTCTTGCTGCTTCTCAGGGAGAGATTGTCCCACAGCCTCAAAGACCTCTTGCTGTGTGGAAAATGCCTTTTCCTTTCCTTCTGCCTCAAATTTTCCATTAATGAATTTTTATCCCAACTTGTACACCCACTCAGCTAGCTTGAACTCTTCTTCTGTGTTTTTATGACCTTCCAGTGCTAGCAGACATTTACTACATCCCTCTTGTCTAGTGGCCAGCTTATGCTTATTGAATCTTTCTGTATAAATGCCTTCAGTGCCTTAATCTCTTTTGGTGGAATTTTTTCTTCTTTGAATTCTTTCCCATCCTTCACTGCTCTTTACTGTCCCCGGACTCAGCTTGGAAGTTCATTTCTTGAGTGCATTCTGGATGCCTCAGGCAGTACAGGAAAATATAGTAGGATGGAGCAGAGGGGAGGGGAAAGTGAGCAAACCTTGAGGGTCTGGGGTAGTGCTCAATGCCAAAGAAGCATGGATGCAAAATTTGCATGGTAGCATCAGTAAGAAGAACAGTGCTTCACCTTCACCTCTGGTGCTATGTTAGTCATCATTTTAGACGTTGGTACCTTGCCTTGCTAGTGAAATAAAATAGATGAGAAATGGCTGTAAGTAATTTTTCAGAAATGTTGAGTATTTCCTTGTATAATGGGTGCAGTCAATGGCTGTATTGACAAGTTATGGTATAGCACAGGCACAGGAATTAGAACCTTGTCTTTGTAAATTTAATGCATTGCTCTATTAAAACAGTATCATGATTTTATTCTTTATGATTGTAGGACACTGCTTCCAGCACTTAGCAGAAGATCTGCGTATAACATTTAATTTTCATATGCCTTAAGTGGAAATATCTACCAGGTAGCCCAAGCCATGGATGCTGTTTTCCTATCAACTTTCACCTGGCACAGACTACTGTGGATATGTACCAGGTCCTGCTCATGTTGAGGTCTTGTACCAGACTGCAGAGGTACCGTTTTGCATCGTTCCAGGCTCACTTTCACAGACTGTCCGTGTGTGTTAGTGACATTGCCTTCTGGCCTTTTAAGATGAAGGCCATTGATTATTTACAGCTTCGTAAGTAGCTAATTGTGGAGCGCGTTACTCAATGCACGACAGCAGAATGTGCCTTTCTCTGTTTGAATTTGGTAGAAAGCAGTACTGAAATTCAGCATTCCTGAAGCAGACAGCAGGCTGGACCCGTGCTGCCCTGGGGATGCCACCTACACAGTTGGCCACACCAGCACCCCGCCAGACCTGACCGGGGGCCCAGCCTGTGCTCCTCCACGGCAACCACTGCTTAAAGCAAGAGAGTGCCCAAGCGAGAGCCAGCACCGCCGTGAGCGACACCTGACAAGAAACACAGACATGGAAACTTGAATTCTGTTGTCCAGCTGCAGCGCGGACACCCGCAAATGAAGGTGCAAAGAAAACAAACATTCAGGAGCTTGAGGCTATTTACAAGCATCAAAATTAACTCATGTTTTAGAAATATTTAGGAAAATGCTGATGTGAAAGTAACCTAAATGCACTTTAAACAAAATGCAGAACAAATCCTTGAAGTGCCTGAGGACTCTGTCGTGTATTAGTGTACTTAAAAATACAAACAAAACCATCATTGCAGAGAAAAATAAATTAGCTCTAACTCTGCTTGTTCCAAGGGCCCGAAACAGAACAAAGCTGTTGGTTTATTTTTTTTAAATTGTGCAGTTATTTTATTTTTAGTATTGATTCGGGAAGAAATAAGATCCTATAAGAGCCAAACAAATGACAGTCCCTTATCAGAAAGGCTCTCTAAGACTCTTTGGTGTGTGAGAACTAGTACCATGACAGCAAGAGGTTTGCTCTTGCCAGACTGTGAAGCAGCATCCCTCACCGCTCCCTGGGGAACACCGTGGGGAGCGATAGTGATCAGGACTTCAGGATGCTCAGGCGGAGAAAGAATATGACGATGTCGGTAACTGAAAGGCAGCAGGCCTCCTTCCAGCTGCTCTGTCAGACAAGCCTCACAAATCAAAATCCTCTTTCAGTTGCCCAAATTATATTTCTGTTGGCTAAGACTTTAAAAACTTTTTGAAGTTGCTTGAATTAACAGCTGTCTTTGGCTTCGTTTTTCACCTTAGTCAGTTGTTTGTATATCCTCCTGGCCTTCTCTTTGGCTTCGCTTCACTGCTGCGTGTGCTTTAACTTTCTCCAATTACTTTCACACTTGCATTTTTTAAAGCGAACCTGTGACTCCACAACTCTTCATGCCCTCGTTCTCCCCATAGAAAATAGGAGAGCAGTGAATTATTTTTCAGCACTGCACACAGCTGCCTACCTAGTAGGAGTTTGCTTTGCTCCCTGTTAAATTCAAGAGTACCTTTCCACCAGACGGCAGCAGAATGGAGGTTTCTTCTTGCTTTTAAAGACTGGGCAGTATTTCTGTCCAGCTGTCTGCCATCATGAAGGCTTGTCGTCCAGAAATTTTGAAATTGCTTCATTACCTGCCTTTAACAATGCTGAAAATAGTGGCCTGGGGGAGGGCAGGGGTGGCTACACAGTTGGTAACTGTGTGTGAAGAACCGGTGGTAAGGAAAATGCCTCCTCTGGGCACAGGAGCGGAAGGAAGAAGGCAAAATAAAATAAAAGCCATTATGCTTCTCCAATTTTAAACATTTAATAGTGCACTTATTGAGTATATTCTGTACAGACATCTATAGCAAGTTAAACATTTTCCTTTCTCTCATGTAGATCATAGTCATGTAAAGCACATTTACAATAGAAAACATACTTGAGGTACAAAAACCCAAAAAGAATATCTGAGGTATAAATACAGGTATATTTTAAATAATCTTTATCATGCTTTATCTATGTTTGACAGTACACTGTGGGCAAGTATACATGTTTACAATAGAATGGTATGTACAACATACAATTTTACAAATTCAAAAGTGTTTGATGTAGAAGAATATACAAGGTTTTCCTACTCATGAGGAACATCGTTACTGGAAGTACTACATTATTTGCCATAATAAAAAAATCTTCATCAAAAAGCTTAAAATAATACTGACAATGGTAACAAAGTCTCAGTCAAAATTCCATCTTGCAACTCATTCATACCCTAGCCACAAAGTACATTTATCACTTAATACTGCACCTCAAAAGCAAATCTTTACCTTTACAGTAAAACCTACAGAAGACACCTTTCCAGAGGACCTCGAGACTTCCTACAGTTCATACAAGTTGTTTCTCAAGGAGGAGGGGAATAACCCAAGGGGTTTAAAACCCAACAAAACCCAAGACCAAGCCCTGACCCTCCTCTCTGCCCCCAAATATAACCCTCTAAATTGCTCATATCCAGGTTCTGTTCGTGCTAACGTGCAGCTTTTAGGAAAACTGGCAAAGGAGGGAGAGAAAGGGAGAGAGCTCGTGCGACTCTTCCCAGCTACCTCACCCAACCTGCTGCTGCAGGGGTCCTGCCACCTCCCGGCACCGCAACTCCAGTGTTGACTTTTTCCACTTGAGCCGTTAGAATACAGTAAAATATATAAAAGCTCATTAAAACACTTGTAGTTAACACAGGTAGGAGTAAAAGCAATAAACATTGTTTGGAAAATTAACAATTGACATTACTGGCTCTCTTCACTGTTGCATAAACATTTCGTTTCTAAGCTGCTATGTTGCTCAAAAGTATATTTACTTAAAATTGCTATAGAATTGCTAATCACTCCTAAAAGATCATCTGGCTAAGGAGCGAACAGTAATCAGAGCAAGCCTCTTGTAACATCTGCTTAGGGTTTTTAGCAAGGTTAGAGCTGAGGAAATTCAGAACTGGCACATGGGAAGGATGGCTACTCCTGGTCCACAGGGGAGTCCCATTCTAGGTTGAACTGTATCCTGCATACTAAAATCCATTCTGGTTGCCTATCAGTGTACCAGACACATTTCAAGTTCGACTTCTGCTATCCTTTCAACCATTAACACACTCATTCACACTTTAATCTCTGTGCAAACCTTTCTCTGCTTATCTCAGTGAGAACACATTGAAGAGTACCAACTATTCCAGTGGATACACCAGTCCCTCGACGCACTACAAATAAAATGACATGGGTATGTACATAAAGCTAAGTATTTCACATGGGAATGATGAGCCTTCACCATATTTCATAATATATTTTGCATTTAAAGAATTTTGCTTCTCAGAAGCAATTCAAACCATCTAATAGTACAATACTTGTTTTCTTTTTCTTTTTTCTTTTTTTTTTTTTTGCACAGTCCTCCTATGTATTCCAGTCGAGGCCTACACTATAGACCTTACACAGACAGGAAGCAGCTTTAAAGTGTATGCTATGGCCACAGTCCTATAGTAATGCTCACAGTCAAGTTCTCGTGCTGTCATCCCTTCATGACATGACTTGCAGATGGTACACCAGTCCAATCTGCAGCAGACAAGCCTCAGTTCTGGATAATGTTTACGTTGCTGAGTTCTGGAGCACGTGTCTGTTACTCTTCAGTAGTCACCTGGATTTTACTTCCTTGCTGTCAAGACTCTGATGAGTGAAAGAGTCTCGTATCTTAACCACCTCAGATGCACACAAGTGTCCAAATGACTTGGTGTACCAGTCTGGCATGTGGCCCCTGATGCATGGAGAAAAAGTAATGATGAAGTAGGTACCAGTAACTTTGCATGCATTTTCTTAGTCAGAATCAAATGCATATCTAGCTGGTTAAATGTCCGAGCAGGAAATCTCCTTATTGCTGCTTATTGCTCAGCTCAGCCTTACTAATATCTAGACTTGCTCAGAACCAAGTTTGCTGCAGTGAGGAAAAGTTATGAGAAATTTTGTGAGAACTTGGGTCCCCTTACTAACTTAATATTAAAATTAACATGGCCTTGCATCCAAATACATCTCTCAGAGGAACGGGTGGCATTATATACCAATAGCTGTGGTGGAGCCCTTTCCGGAGGCTTCCAGTGCAATGAACCACACCTGCTGAGAGATGTGCACTGAGGCCAATTTTCCGTGACATCTTAGAGACCTGTGCGCGTGCCTTTGAGAAGTACGTACTACTGGCCAAGGTAAATAAAGCCTGTTGAACTGTCTAAATTTTGGGCTGACTACACGGAAACTATACAAGAAAAGTTACCACCCCAAAAGGACAAAGTGGAAATTCATACCTTAAATCAATCCTGCACATGTAGGTAAGTTTAGATTTTCCTGACCCGCAGGGCTCAATCAGATACCTGGACAGGAGCACATTGACTCTAACACCGGCCACTGGAGCACGGTCATGGTCCACTGAGGTTGCTAAAAGCACACAAGCTCCTTTGGGGAAGTTTGTCCTCCATGTTCTAAGAAAAAAGAAGAAAAAAAAGTCTTATCTTTGACAAAAAGTAATTCAAACATCTAATAGGACTTCAAATCATACACAAGCAGATATTTACCTATATAACTTAGATTCTACAGGAATTGTAGGCAAGGTTGCCGTATGTGTAGGATACGAACACCATCATGTGTAACAGTCTTACCTTAAGACTACGAAGTCTCTGGCTGGGTGAGGTGCCATGCTGTTCTGGACATACTGGTATATATCTGTCTGGCTATCCAAAGATTCGATAACTTTTGAATCTATGAGATCTTCATCCCAAAGATGCTGCTCTTTAAGTAAACGATTTAAAATGTCCTCCGGCATAGCTGGGATTTCAATGGTAGTTTTCCATAACCGGAGTGGGGGACCTTCACACACCTGGGGAAAATCAGCACAGAGCCCTTTTCCTTTCTATTTCACTGTTGGCTAAATGCAGCAAATTAAATACACACATGTATATATATGTATATATTGTACTAAGCTTGTTGTCAGCTCAGACTAAGGTTGTTTGCCTAACAACCAAAGGCATCCGCATGCTGACTTCTAAATTATTTTTAAGTTATAGTTATCTTCTCCAGTATGGGCCACTATTAATTGTGACGCAACAGAAAAATATCCTAAATTTCCAAGTTTATTTTTTAAATAACTTAAATCTCACTGAAACGTTTGCCCCTGTGCTAGCTCTGAGCTGTGCAAGCTTAGAGCGGGGAAATTTCTTTCCTACTGCCTGCATAGTGACCATGCTTGGAGGCTTCTCTCAGCCTGTCAATGCTTTGCACATGTAAGTGAAGGTGTGTAAATGCAACACAGCAAACATTCCTGGGCTGGATAAACAGAAGAACACAAATCAGTGCATGTCAGCTGACTACTGCTGAAAGACGTTGTTTTTAGATGTGTGCACTATGTCAAAAGACTAAGGTGGGTTTTTTTTTGTTCTTAAATCTATCTGCAAAGTAAAGGTGTGCACAGAACCTTCTGTAATATTCCATGTCAAAATCCTACTTATGTTACAGAAGATGAGCTAAAAACCAGAGCTTTGGCGTGAGTGACAGGGTACATACCTTCTTGTAGGCCAGCTCTGCTTGCTCCGAGGTGGAGCAGCTGACCCAACCTTTGAACTTCTCCTTTATCTCTTTGAGCAAGTCGTCCACGCAGTCCTGGAGGTAGCAGTGGTAGTCGGAGGGCTCGGTGGTGCTACTGCTGCCCCGGAGCTCCTCCAGGCTGAGGGGACGGAGATCCTGCTCCGTGTACGAGTTCCGGCCCCTGCTCATTTCTTCGGGTATCTGAGGGGCAACAAGGGTGAAATCATCCTCTTGCAGCTCTCCCCCCAAATCCCTGAGTTAGTCTAGCAGCTTGACAGCCAGGGAAAGGTGGGTACACTAGTTTTGTAAATGGTGGGACGTGTATGTGCCAGGTCAATGCGAAGCATTCAAGGTGAAGAAATGCCAAAATTAAGTTTGAGACTTTCATTTAACTCAAATTAGTCTCTCATTTATGGCATGTCTTATTTTTTTCTGTGGAGTATCCCTCTTTGCTACACAGCTCAGTACAGCACAGTTTATCCCACAGACTGAACAAAGGAGGGGTCAGTTGTCAGCCGCAAGAAAAGAGACAGGCATCTCTTCAGTTGTGGGCTCTGAAAAGATTCGATGACAGTGAGGAAAACCAGGACGCAAGACTTGTCTGGTTCTCCATCCTGGGCCCTGGAGGAAGCATGCTTTAGATCCTACAGACCCTTCAACCTACGGTCTGACAGTGTCATGTTCCAGGACGCTTTTGCGGCCTAGTCTTGCTAACTCTTGGGAATTTAAGCATAAAACAAGCACTGAAATTCCTGGAAATAGCTGCTTGCTTTGTAATTAGAGCTGAAGTTCACAGATCCTCATGGCTGCGCAATAAAAGCTTGAAAACCTATTTCAAATGCAGCTTGGACATAACAAAAATGTCCCAAACCCCACAACTGCCTCATGACTTTTGAGCACGAGTGCCAACAAAACAACTCTCTCTCCTTCTGGCACCACTTCTAATTCATGTATGCACCCAGATCAGGATGCAAAGTTTTTTTTAAAAGCTATTTATCGTGTATTAAACTTCATTAAAATAGAGACATTCCTAGCTTTCCATTATACAGCAGATCTAAGAAATGTTGGCCAATATTCCCCCCATCAGTTTTGCAAATAGGTGTTTTACCTGGAAGAGCTTCTTGCATTCAGCGATCATATGAGCTAGCCCTTGGGTTGCAGCCAGATTTTCATTTAGGTCTTTCTGATCAGGTTTTCCCAGGCTTGGTTTTCTTTGCATCACCCTTCACAAAAGAAAAGAGCACACACACACACAAATCCAGTTATTTAATGCAGAGCAAAAGAGATGCTTGGTAAGAAAACAGTAGGATTCCCACATCTGCTGGTGATTTAGAGCAGTGCTGACTGGGACCAAACCTCAGCATGGTGTGACTGACTTTTCTCGCTACTCTCTCTAAGCATTTTCTTCGGAGTCCCCCCGGTTCTTCCTTCTTATGAACTTGCTTGTACTTTAACACATCTCTAACAAACAGTGGGATCCCATAACCGTTCTACACCCAGTGCCCTCGGAGGTGCCCGAGGTGGTCACAACTGGTCGGGTCAATGCCAGACCGTGTCTGTCGCACGTGGCCGCTAGCTGTGCTATGGGACCAGCAGCAACGAGCCCTGCTCCCCAGACACGTACCTTGGGGAAGAATTCTCCCTTTTGAGCGTGTTTAAGTGGAAGAGGGAAGGTGCTAAGCAGACGGCCAGGTTTGTTGGTGTCATCTGGTTTTCCTTGACTGCAGCTGTGACATCACTCAGGAAATAGAGAAGAATCTGGAGGACCTCCCTGTTCTCATCGGGTAAAAGCATAATGGCAGCCTTGATAGCCTGGAGACGTTGATCCTTTGGCACATCTGCATAATATTAGTAATTCTCTCATCAGCCCATTGATTTTCCACACACACAGCATGAATACATCCCAAAGCAAACTCCGGCTTCAAATATTTGACTCGAGTTTGAAGTGATTTCCTTCAGGATGCATACCATTCGTAGGAAACATGAAGGACTTTTTTTTTAACCCACTAGTTTAACTACCCTCAGCTATTTCCTGCCTCACAAGAAATGCAAGCAAGAAGAAGTTGTGCCTAGGCCAGAGTTAATTTTAGATTTAATTTCAACAGCTACATGCTCCTGCAGATGCACTAAAATGACAGAAGCCTGGAGTCAGGCAGTGAACAAGCAAACAGTCCAGCCAATTTAGAAATTCTATGGCTTTCCAAGAAATTCAAAACATGAACGCATTTTAGAATAGGTGAATTAATTACATAAATCGGCTAGCAAACCTTTTCAACAATGATGTCATAAAATATCCAGAAAGTGCTTTACCAAACACAGAGGGTTGCTTTATTGAGCAGATCATTCGAAGTCATGCGGTGGAAAAAAAAAGTCAGCGCTGTGAAGCCCCATACCATTAAACAGCTCCTTGGTTACTAACAACAAACAGCCACTGGAAAAATTTGACGTGTGTCTTTATATAAGGCCCTCTCCTCCAAACTTGAAGGGAACAAAAAATGAAATAACCCAGAACAGATCTGCTTCTTATAAAGGGATTTCCAACAAGCCATCTCTGAAGACAGCATCGGAGTCAGAGTCCTGGAGCATTTACACGGAGCATCAGCACCACACCACCCTCACTGCATGTCTCATAACACACGTGGTGCTAACCAGATATTTAATCGGTATTTGCTTTGGGCTTCAGCAACTTCATAAGGCCAGCAGGTGAGTTTAGAAAGCAATCTGAAGCAAAAAGCCACTGTTTTTCACACTCTCCCCTCCATCAGCCCAAAGCACATTGAAGCCACCTGTGGACCATTCCAGTGCACAGCCTGGTGCATAACACCAAAGCAAAGGGAAATTTTGCCCTTTGCAGGGAAGCAAAATTTACAGCTGCTGTAAGGCTCTTTGCTTTACACAGAGATACACTTCCCGACCACCTCTGGGGATTCCTCAGACGCTTCTGCAATGCTCTGTCGAACTTTTTCTGGCACTAAACCCACAAAGGGTTATTGTTTAATATGCACAGAAACTGAAAGTCTGATTAATGTTCTCCATAAACCTTCTTGGGAATGCAAACACACACACACACAAACACAAATGTGTGCACTGAAATAACTGTATGTATGTTTTTATTTTAAACTGCCACCTCCACTTACGGAGGTCTGAAGGAAGGTCCTGTAACCTTTTTGTAACCATCACCATAAGGAAGGCACAAAATACAGCAAGGGCTCAAAGATGCTGGTTTTGCAGTAAGTTTTGTTGTAGCTGTGCTACCATGGGAAGAATACATGGGGAGAGAGCTGGGGTGGTGTTAGGGAGAGAAACCACAGGATCAGCAAGGTGCCCGCAGTGCATCAATCAGTTTGGACCCCCATGAATATTTCAAAAAGCTTTGGAGTTCTGGTCACCAAACATGAATTCAACTTTGGCCATTTTATAAAGTGAGAGCGTTCCCAATGAAACAATGCTGGAGAAAACTTTTGAAAGACAGCGTGTTGTTTGGAAAGATCCACCACAAAATTACCGTCTATACAGAACTCAATTTATCTAGCTCACAAAGTATCTCCCTTGCTGGAGTTGAACCTGCCATCTCAGAAAGACTAATTATTTCTTTTCACGTGCATTGATTAACCGCATTTTTAATGTGATTTATTCTAAGCACTTTCTGCTTAACTATCAGTAAAGCAGCTACAAGTCAGTAACAGAAAAGCTTTCAACTTAAAGGTTGTTTTTAAAAGCTGTGGTGAAGGACAGAAGAATATGAATTCTAAGAAAATAGAAACTTTTTGGCAGCCTGACTCTCACAAAAAATCTCAGTAATTTAGTGGATTTCAATCCCCTTGAAAGCCTCAAACTCTGTTTGTGTAGTGTTTGCACAGCTCCTTTACCTAGCCACATCAGACGGGGCTTATTTTCAAACCGTAATATCTAGTATGCTCAGAGAAGAGAGGAAACTTTATAGCAAGTGATGGAGGATTTATATTTGTTCCCAAACTACAGAGAAAGGTGAAACGAAACGAACTAGCACTATAAATCGTTACACAACTGGAACACCAAAAATCAATTCCTTACGAGGCAGCCTGAACTATAACGGCTGACGGAGAAAGGCAAAGACCAACATATGCAACACGTGTAGTGACCAGAAGAGCAGTATTAGAAAGTTCCACCCTTGCTACATAAATGACCATTTGCTGTCCAGCTCTAGAAATCTCAGTACTTACATTGGTATATCTGTAAGAAGGTCTCGGAGAGTTTGTTGGTCATGAGGGGCTCAGGGAGATCACGGAAGAATTGCTTTAACATGTCTGCTACATCGTAAGCAGACTGGCCTTCGTAGTTGACGCTGTCTGTTGAATTCTCATTCATTTGACGCAAAGCCTGAATTCTTGATTTGACTCCAGATTTCCTAAACAGTCCAACCTAAATATATATGGAAAGGTAAGTACGTTTACAATGAGTCCGTTACAATGAGTCCAGCAAATCTGAAATGCAAGCATGCTCTTTAGCTTCTTATGTATGCGTCCTAATTTCGTGGAAAGCTTTCCTTCCATTAATTATCTATTTTGTCCTGTTTTGAGTCTACTTTTTCAGCCTGACCCAGGAATGATAAAAATTAACAGAACACTGAGTTTTGCGTGCCACATGCGTGTGGGATGAGAGTACAGCAAAGCCCACCTGATCCAGGCAGTGGTTGCGGAGGTACCGCATGGCTTGCTGAATGCTCTGCGGAAGAGGCTGCCCCGTGCGCTGGACGTTGACTTGCAGCGGTACTCCAAACACGTTTCGGTCTTTATAATCTGGCACTTTTATCCTCTTCATAAATTTTGGTACTGCCCTATTTAAGCAAAGGGAACGAGAAAACGAAATTAAACCTCTGTTGACCATTTATCTTATGTATTTCCAGTAATTCAGAAAGCCAGTGAAAATAAGTGAAATGTTTTAGTAATATGAAAAGTAGTGGCAGTATAAATTAGCTAATCCCTTCAGGGCTGGGAAGGGGGAGAGGACAGAAAACAGAGTTTCTCTAAGAGAAAGGCTTGACATTCGGGGCAGTATGCTGCCTGTAAGTATTAATGTGGTGCTACTCCATCAATATTAGTAGGACAAAAGCTACAGGGTAAAACTGCAGGGGCCAGATTGAATTGCAAAAGAGTCAAAATAAATCCTGCGGTCAGTGACCCCTTATAACACTGCTTCTTTAGGTTTCGGAAAAGATGGGCATTCGAACAATGAGCTTTTGTATGTCAACTACTTGTTCTGCAAAGTCCTCAAACTGGGTCCACCACCCACCAGTGTGCATAACAGCAGGAAACTGATGTAATACATTTGAGTTTGTCAGCTAAAAACTTCAGCTCTATAAACAACCCCTTTGAGAGACCCCCCTCCTTGTGACTGTTGTTACCCCCACCTCCCACTCCAGTTTCAATGAGAGGCCTTTCCATCTGCTGATGACTCCAAGGAAAAAGTTACTAAANTGAGATCATTTTTCCTAAACAGGGAGAAAAGCTAATGTCCAGTGCAACAACTAATAGGACACAGTAGCACTGGAGAACAGGGAGACCTAGTTAACATTTCAATATACAGTGCAGCTATACAAACAGTGCTTTAGATTTACAGCTGACTAATCTGTTACATAGTAAAACAGAACCAATTTGTATTGCCGTATAGTTAAGTTTAGGACATTATTGATATATGCATGAATAATACTCGCTTTGTCAAAAAACATGCCAATGGAATGTGAAAAAACACATTGCGATCTCCACCGAGAATCTGAAGCATGCAGGGATAACTGGTCAATACTTATTTCTGTCTTTCAGAACAAACAACTTCTGTATTTAGAAAGGCTGACATAATAACAGCCTTTGAACAGGAGGTACTTTGATGCTGAAGCTAAATACTCTCTACGACTCCTGGGGAAGGGAGGAGGCTGGCCTGTGGTAGGGAGAAGAAAAATTTTATTGCGTCTTTTGCATCCTGAAGGTTACAGATGCTTTACTGCAGATACAATAATAAAAGAGCTTTCTATTTCATTCTTCCGACAAAGAACATTCAACTGGGTTACAAACACCTGGTCACAGCAGAAATTGCTGCCTACAAAAAACTCCCATGGTTCTCCCAATCTTTCTTTCTCCCCACCCCCCACCCCTCATCCTTTTTGCAAGTTAACTGGATTTATAGTGGTGGATTAATTGTGCTTTAAAGAGGGGAGATAGATTTTGGCTAATGAGACACTAGAACTAAAGGAAATTTACATTATTCAATGACATAATTATATGGAGAAACTACTGCAAATATTTAAGAATAAGTGAAGAAAAGCAAACCTCTTAAGATCTACTGAGGTTTGTGCCACTGCTCGCTAACTGCCTCAATAAACAACTAGTCCTTCTTTAGCCATGGATAGTGGACACCTTCCCGTGCAGAAAGCTGGCCTGTACTTCATTGCTTTTATTTCCTCACATGCTCCCCATAAACGTACTTCTCAGGCCTAATAAGATTACACTTACATAAAGGGTTAGTGATTTTAGCCCTGTCTTAGGAAACCACAAATCACTGTCAGCGCGGGCCGGAGGAAGAAGTGCAAATATGGAAAAAGAGGGACGGAGGGGACTCATTGCATCTTTCCCAAAGCCGCTTCGGACGAGCGCAACTGTTGTGCTGGCACAGCTGGCCTGTCCGCACATGGCACCGTGCCCTTACCAGCTGAAGCCGTGCTTGTTGGAAGGCGTGTACTTCTCCAGGAGAGCCGTCAGCTTCAGCAGGGAGTACTTCTGCAGCAGGTTCATCTGGGCCACCGACTGGCAGTTGATCTGCAGCGACGCCGAGCTGAGGCTGGGCCGGTGGGAGCTCTGGAAGCTGTGCCACCTCAGCCTGTGCCTGCAGAGGAGATGGGGGACAAAGCAAGGACCTGTCACTGAAATGTCTCTGCAAGATACATGCCGGAATCGCCGCAAACGCACTGCTGAGCTCCCTGCCCTCGGCAGCCGCTCTCTTCTGAGATTTTACAGGCGTCAGCCAGCAGCATCTCTACCTCACCCGGTGCGATGCAGGACATGCAGGTGCTTCAGATGGGAATGTGCACGCTGGGCTGACCCACAGCTTGGTGTTGGCTACATGGTCTTGCCCTATCAGATATCCTCCAAGGGCTCCACCACCCCTTTTCAGAAGCCCTTTCAGTATTAAGGCAGTGGGAATCAAAAAATTCTATTAAGAAAAAAACGGCCCAAATTTTTAGGACACATCAAATGGGAACTAAGCAGTTCTAAAAGTCCTGTTAAGTTTATACAAGCAGCTGTAGGCGACTGAATGACAGCAGAAACCAGGCCCTAAATGATTTGCACCAGTTTTAAAGGAAAACTGGAAACAAAGAGTTCAGCCCCTTGCTCTACTCACAACTACAAAATACAGTCATCCATCCCATGGTAAAACTCCCAACAGAAACTGGGAGGCCACTGGAGCTCCCCCAGTCCCCCACTGTGCTACAGTGATCAAGGGAAAGTAAACAAACCTCATTTTCCCTGCAGATTTAATTCCCTAGCACGCTATTAAGAAACAGCCTGCTACTGAAAAGTGCTTTTTTTTTGAAACAGTCTAAAAGTCAAGGCTTTTACTACACACTGACACAAACCAGACCATACTTACGCTGCTCCTCCTAACCAACTTAAAAAGTGAATAACCCTACTTGAGGTCCCTCTCCCTCCCACACGCCACTTCAGTTTGAAGAATCACCATCCCCCCAAAACTGCCTTAACATTCCTCCTGAAGCTGACTTGCCGAGAGGGCTGTTTTTCAATGACAACTCAGGCTGAACATCCAAACGTACAGCTACGAAGTGTGGGGATCGCTTGTCTAAAAGCCTTGCACATATTTCCCTCGCCTATAATTGTTCTGGGAGGTGATGGGAACAGCACACGTGGGCTTGAATGGCCACAACTTCTATTGCACTTTGACTGAGTGTGGTGCAGCTACCAGAGAGGCACTCGTGCCAGAGGGGACCTCACGGGGGCCACCCCAAGTCCCACTGCTCATGATCTCACCTGCTGGACCGTGTCAGCGATGCGCCCACCCCAGAGTCCCTCCTGTCCTGCATCCCTGAGGGCTCTTCCGTTTCATTCAGCGAATTCCCTGTACTGTCAAAGTCACTCGGTGTTGTTCGATCGTTATCTACATCGAGGTGGATCTGCTTTGGAGAGGAAGGACACGGGGAGATGGAGTCAAGGGCCGAGTCAGAGTCCCCTTCGTCCGAGAACTTCTCTGACCACTGGTTTACTATTCTCTGCATCCCTTTGACGTGGTACAGGATGTCGTCTAGTTCTGGGAATATGTCTTCATTTTCGAGGTCAGCCAGGTCGCTCGTACTGGAGTACAGGATCGAGCCTGGCACGTTGTCATAAATACTCAGGCGGCTGCTCACTGAGCTGGAGGAGTTGCGCCTTTTCCCCATGCCCAGCTCTTTGGAGCTGTCACCGCTGTTTTCCCTCCGGAGGGCGAGATGGCCATGTCCATGGAAACTCCCTGTCCTCCAGTTCACAGAGGCGTTGCTTTCTGTCGGGGAGAAGTTGCCATTGGAGAGTGCTTTGGGAAAAGTGCCGGGCTTATGATCTTCGGGGATAAAAAACACTGTGTCTTCTGCAAAGCTTCCCCGGTTCTTGAAGTTCTGCTCCATCACATCGCTGAACGTTGACTGGTTGAAGGGATCAAAGCCTTCCAGGTACATGCCCACCCTTTTATTGTACGCACTGAGGCTGCGTGTTCGTGTGACGGGACTGGGTGTGCTGACGGCACTGCTGGTCTCAGACTGACTGCTGCTGCTGCTGGTCTGGGTGGAATTGGAGACACTCCTCTTTCGTACCATGGGGAGGCTGATGTGATTGCCATTGAGGGCAGAAATCTCCACGCAGTTAAGTTGTTTTAGTTTATCTTCGTCCATGCCCTCCTGCAGGATGGGCCCGCTAATAATAAGGCCAAGCTTGGAAGGAGCTTTGCTTTTGCCATGGTGAGAACTCTTGATTTTCAGGCTCTCCATTCTCTTGAGTAGGCTCTTTGTTTTAGACTTGGCGTTCTTCTCATTGACTTTCGTGTTGAAGCTGAAGCTACTCAGCTCCCTGGGTGAGGGCAGGCTGCTGAATGAGTCATCATTTGCTACGAAATTGCTCGAGGAACAAACGCTCACGACCGAGTTTGTCCTGGTGGTGGATGGCTCGCTCTGCAGGGTTGGTTGGTGGCTGCTGGTGCTGCTGATGCTCAGAATGGAAGCCACCTCCTGGCGTTCGCTGAGGTCTGTTAGCACACTCTCGTGGCTTGCGGCGTTAGTAAGGTGAGGAGTTTCTGGGGAGGGGGTATTCAAGTCCGGTTTTGGAGGGAACACATCAAACTCTTCGAGCCTCGACCACCTCTTGCTGTCCCTCTGAAAAGTCCATTTGCCACTTATTGCACAAGGTTCATCTTCATCTGAATCTTCGCTCTGCAAGGAAGAAGAACCCTGAGAGTACTGCTTGCAAACTGCCAGAAAGGCTAAGGCGGTTGCATTTAAATACAATGCCCACTAAACTGCTTTAAGCATGACCTTGTTCTCACTGAATTTAAAGTGAAAACAGTCCATAACTTCAGGGAGTGGAAGATTAGGCCATAAAGCCCATCACAGGAAAAGATAACACAGGACAGGCAATATATTTTAACAGTTTTTAAATAGAAAAGATACACACTTTGTAAAAAGAAACAAACAATACAATCTGCTTTAAATTGCTCTTTTCTAAAACCCCTAGTATCCATAGACTTTTAATTAATTGGTCACAGTGGATAGCCCTCAGATCAATGGAAATTCCTGGCATGCATAAAATTTTAAACTGGAGTCAGTCGGGGGCTGGGGTCCCTCTGGACTCTCTCCAAAGTTACACTCTGTTGATAGTGGCTGTGTGTTTATACTCCTCTTTGCAATTACGAGATGTTTCTCATACGTTCTGAATTGTAGCGGCGTAATTCCTTACCCATTCGGGAAGCCTGAATGCTCTCCTGGCTGTGACTAATGAGATAGCAAAAGAAACTCTTGCACTGCAAGAGTGTGATGCCTCCAGGCTCTTACCTGGTCCGCTCTTCCTCCCACAGGCTACCAGCTAACATTTTAAGAATGTCCTGTGAAGTTTCTACTTCAGTCTCGCTCCAGGCAAACTTTAACACTCACAGATAGCGAGCAGCAAGAGCTCACTGACAGTATAGCACGTAAGTAAATTGTAAATAACATCTCCACTGATGATGTTTGATGTATGAGTAATGCCCGAGGGCACAATTACACCTACATCACTTACGCCTGCAATCTTTTCATCTAAGTACTGAAAAGGGAATGATGCTGGGACCGACATATTTGGTCTTCCAAATATCTGGAAAATTTCATGTTGGAAGAATAAAACCAGTGAAGATATTTTAATACGACACCATGAAACCACAAAATAACCTTTGGTGTTCAGAGTAGGAAGCACTAATTGCCACCCAGCTCCAGGAGTTTCACTTCATTTATTTAGATTGCTTTAATTTAAAAACAAACACACATGCATGCCCCAAACTGTAACTATTTGTGTGCCAGGATCACAAACATTTATACCCTGGAAAACAAGTAAATTATTCATATTTCAAGTATTTTATTTACGCATACTTTAGCTCCTGATCCTCTCCTAGTTTTTTGGGTTGTATTTGGTTTTTTTTTTAATAGCACATTGCATCAGCTCAGCAAAACAAGTGAAACGCCATATTTATTTTTTATAACCAAATACAAATGGGACAGAGAACAAGCGTCATTTTCTTTGTTTCCCAACTACTACAAATTACTTCTGTCCAGGACTCAGGCAAAATCCTAAGAGGACTAGCTTGCTTATTGAAAGTTTTTGGGAGGAAAAAAGTCACCTGAAACTGCCACTGGATAATAATGACAGTTTGGTGGTGAATGTGGTATGGTTGGAAAAGAAGGAGCAGTAAAATGATCTTAATTTGCAAAGAGGTCAATGGAAACATATGGTTCTGTCAGCACAATTTTTCCCCAGTGTCAAAAAAGACTAAGTATTGGTTTTAATGAAGTCAACAACAAAAGGGAATAGAATCCAAGTCCATCTGCCAGAACATGGGTGGTGAATGAAAACCAGGAAGGACTGAAACAAAAGGTAACGTCCAGACTCCGGAAGATTTGGGGTTTGGACCTGAAGTGGGGTCTGGTCTGACCTCTAACAGCAATACTGATCATTCCAATGTTAACAAGGTTCAGGAACGAGGAGGTGAAATCTTCTGGTGGTCATAAACGGCAAATCCCTTGCTTAAAGAGTTCCTACATGTGCTGCCTCAGAGTGTTATCTTCTGGAGCTTGGATGCTGTTTCCAACATACCGCAAACAGATAGGGAAAGAGGGGATTAATTCCTGGTAAACAACCTCAGAGCATTTGTATGCATTCTTGCTAAGGGTAGGGCAGCATCGTATTGCCTTAGCTCGGTCCTCTTTATCTGCAGTTGTCATATCCCAGGGGACGGTATCAACTACTGATCCCTCCTAGGACACACACATACTTTTAAGAGAGCTATTGCGTGGCACCTTAGTAGCAAAACCCAGCAACTCGCCTTTCTGTCGGTACTTTACTGAAATTAACAGTAGGTGCTCTCTCATTTCTCGCCAATCTCCGCAGGGATCCTGAAGATTCAGGAAACACTGGTAAATCCCGCTGAGCACCCTAGAAACGTGCAGACTTTCTAAAAAAAGGTAGCTGATGTATTATGTAAATATTTTGCTGTAATTTTGAGCTATGTAATTAAAAAACAAGGAAACAATGTGCCCAGTCCTACAAAGGGTTGGCCCTTTCCTTTGCAGGCCAAGTCTGGCTGATCCTGTCTACTTCGTAACAAAATAGTACAATCCTAGCGTGATGGCAGGGAACCAAAACTGTGAATGAAGAGGACGTCAAAGACGTCTAAGGTTCTAAGGTGCAGGTCAGCTCATCGTGGCTGGTCTCCTTCATCAAGCCTACCTTTTACAATCCCGCCCGAGGGCAGGTAATTCGCTACAACAGGGAGAACCTCACCGGCAGGCGGAGAAGCCCAGTGCCCTTCAGCCTGGGAGCAGCATCCCAAGGAAGAGCTAGTTAGATGAATAACCTTTACCTGCAGCCAAGCCCTGCAGTTTTCACTCACAAGACGAAACGTAAGCAGGGATCTGACCGTGTGTCCTTGCCAGGTTCTGCTCAGGTGTCGTCCCAGACTGCAGTTAAGCGTTCTGCTAGATGTCTTTTTCAGTTTTATTACCATACAATGCCGTAACAGAAGATGTTAAAGGAACTTACCCTTTTCCTGTGGGGACTGATTTCTAGTTTCATCACTGCACATTTGTTTAAAGTATTTAAGCGCCTGCAAAGCAAAGGAAACCATATTAAGAGAACGCTCCAGTGTTTTGACACAGGCTATTCCAGTTCAAAAGCTTTTGTGAAGGCTGTCCCCAAACTGCTTTGCATACAAATAGCCACAAGCAGAGTTTCAATTAGACCCCTAATTATACTTAACCATTAACCCATTACATTTGGCTGTGTTCTAACTTCAGAGGGAGGGAGGGAGGGATGACTATTTGTCACAATTACCTGAACCAAAGTAAAGAGAAGTGAACGGAAACTTAGACTAAGTTGAGAAGTGCATTATAGCCAAGGAACTGTAATAAATACATTTGTTTAAATAGCAGACATCCAACTCCTGCCACAATTAATCTCAACAGACTGAAAGTAAGGGAAAAGGCTTCTTATTTGATGCTGTGTACATGTGCTTATGTGAAACAGCATGCTGCTTTAAAATGATACTTTATAAGCTAGAATTTCCTAGAGGAAAATTTACTTTCCACTTAGTATCACGTGCCTATTTTGTTTGTGAACAATGATTATTTTCAATGCAGTCCTGGGACAAGACAACTCACCAGTTTAAAAAAAAAAACAAAACAAACCTACAACAAAGAAAAACGACCTGATTTTTCCCTCCTAAACTGAAGGTTTCTTTTATACATAAGAATGTTGCTCTGAAGGACTAAAATGTAAACAAAAATAAATTGCTGCAGCAACAATGGTTAACCAGCCTCCTTGTGAAACGGGACACCACTCTGGATGCACATCTTGAAGTTCTGCACGAATGTATATAAGAATCCCCCTATTCCCTGATGAGCTAATGATCCCGCAGGTATCCCTAAAACCAAAAAAAGATATTCTCTTTCTTCTCTCTCTCCCCCAGAAGCTGGCTGTGCAATCCTGAGCGCAAACGCCTTAAAGCAGAGCAAAACTTGGCACTGTCAAACACACTGCTCCGTGGCAGTTGAAGCAGAGGTGAGTGCAGGCGCTGTGGTCTCCTCCTGCCCTTCTCCCAGCCCTCTCCTGCCCAGAAACCGCTCCAGGGACACGGCTCAGCCAAAATCGGCCCTGGCAAAGCGTGGTTAGGGAAATGCTGGTGCTATGGCGAGGCCAAGGGCAGGCACAGGCTGGGCGTGATGCAGGAGGTTTTGGAAAAGCTGAAGCAGCAGCTTCGTGAAAGCCACGGTTTGGTCCCTTGTGTTAATACTTCCCCTCGTGAGGCTGTGCTGTGGGCTGGGTGAGGAGACTCACCGAGCTGAAAACTAATCTTTCAATACTTGGTTGGGTTGAATTTCTCCCAGCTCAGTTCCCCGAGCTGTGTGAGGGGCCGTGTGTGCCAGGGGGGGAGGCAGAGGAGCACAGCCACCCCTTTCCTTCAGTCGGACCGCAGCCCAAATTCAACAGGAGCAAAAATGTGCTTTAAAAAGCCTAATTCATTCTGAAGGAAGTTGTGTAATTTTCACGCAATTCGTTTGAGCAAAGTGTAAAGAAGAAGCTGCATCAGCAGCTTTGAAAAACTTAACAACAAAAAGAAATGCTGACTTGTCTTGTTGCTTTGGATGAGTCTTTTCAGATTCATAAAACTTGTAACTTGAATCTAGAAAATGTGTGCATAGGAAGAATTACTAGTTTCCTCTCTTTCCTCTCTCCTTTTATGCACAGGATTGGTTGCAGATGGTATTGACACAGGGCTTGATCCTGAGGCCATCAAAGAAAATGGAAAAGCTCCTACTGGTGCATTTGCTGCAGTCGTGAAGTTTAAAAAAAAAAAAAAAAAAAGCAGTTTGATCTATAATTAGACCCAGCCACAACAGAGCAGGAAAGAAGAGAAAACAGGAAGAATTGCCGTGGGTCAGATAGCAGGGCAGTGGCAGGTTAGGAAAGTTATCCAGATCTCTCTATTTTCATCTTTGCTCTGACTTTAAAAGGCAGAATGGTCCGTCCCCCTGGCTGCAGCGGGTGGGCACGTGCACCAGTCCAGTGAATTTCAGAGGAACTGTATTATATTTACAGCAAGGGTGAAGGGTGAATGTCCTGTCTATGCGCTACACAACAAAACTGGTATTTTGGTTTTCAAGAGGCCACACAGCAGCAGAAAGCCACCTCCCTCTCTCTGCTATAAAAACATTCTCCTCTCAAACTACTGGACCTCAAGACCAGGGAACATTAAACTGGTTTCAGTTCTATATTGTGTAATAATTTACAAATTTCACAGTGTGGCAACCTTTGACTTATGCAGAGAGAAGTTATCACCGAATCCCTGTATCAGGCTTTATCTAGCTCCACCCTGTCTGACCGCTAATAAAGACGATCTCTGATTTCACAAAGATTACATCCCCTGACTTCTCTCCTACTCAGATTAAAACCTTGAAATAGGTGGAAAAGGGGAGAGCAAAGACTTCTGTTTCCACAGAGGGTGTTTAAGAAAAAAAATCCCCCGGTGCACACCTCACAAAAATGAGTATGAAGGCAAGATAAGGTAACCCCCAATGAGCGAGGTTAAATACAATAGCAGCGGGGCAAATAAAGGCTCTGTTACACATCTGACGTGTTTTCATCACAAAACCAGTTTCCCTTTTAAAACCTAAATGCTCTGCAGCAGTTGCCTCAGGTCTGCAACTTTCATTACATACATCACACATCCTGCTTTAACTTCTGCTCAAGTTCAGCAGTGCCCAGTTCCTTGAGCTACAGGAGGCTGAAAACACAACACGCAAAACTGCCTTCCAAACGCACTACTGAGTCTGCAAAGCTACGCTTGCAAAGTTGAGGCTTTGCCAGGATGAGTTACCTATACAACTTCCATTAACCTTCACTTCACATATGCTTTGCAATACTTTTCAAGCACGTAAGCACATACTCATTTTCTACATGTCTTCTCATCAACTCTATGCTTGCTAATGAACCGCAATTTTCTCTTCTGGCTCTGGACCTTCTTCTGTGGTAATTCCATTCCTGGGTATAAATTCAACTTACCGTTTCCCTACTGACAGTCAGCGGGTCTGCCTCATTCTTTAGCTCCGTCTTATTCTGCCCAAACCTGTCTCAGCGGCACCTTCGCGAAGACAAGATGGGAGGCAGAGGGACAGGGCAGGATCGCTGCCGACAGCACTTACTCTGGCTATCGCAGTCTCAATTCCTACAATGCCTCCTACCCTGGCCCCTTTCGGGATGACTGTCTGGATGACAAGATAATATTCTTTCCCATCATTTAGATAAATGCCTTTGAGTCAGCCCTCTCTCCATACATCTTCACATCCAGATGGTATCTTACTCCTGTGGAGCATTGTATCTCCAAGACGTCACTTCTCCTCTCCCTCCATGTATTCCTACTGAGGCTCTTGCCCTCCTTCACCCTGGCTCTGCAAAACCCATCTTCCTGAGGGTGCCCAAGGCAACAAGACCTGCTCCTCAGCCCCAGCTCCTGCCTCCAGACTGGCCTGTACCGGCCCGGAGTGCAATGACATGGGGAGCCTGAACCTCCCGCACCTACAACAGGAGGCACTTGAGCTTCTTCAAACAAGGCATTTTTCCTAGTCCTCTCCTCAGAAATGGCCAGACTACTTCAGCCTGAACTACTTTTAAGACAGATAGCCTGAACGTGGCACTCACCATCAAAAACCGCAGTGCGAACAGCTAACTTCAGCTAATTTGCAAATTAAAATATGGGCTTATAATATGAAGTGTTTGTTAATCTAGATACCAGTCAGTTCCACGTTGGCTATAACCGCAGGTAATTCATTCTGCCCTCATTAACAAGAGAAAGTTCTCACCCCATGCACCCAAGGAAAGCAGTAGCAATGCAGAATGTTAGACTTACGCATTTCAAACTACAATTTTCAAGCCGAGTAACTGTACGATCTAGCTTTAAACTTTAAACTATTTTCTTAACGCATTTAAATTCTTAGTTCCTTCTTACAGGGAAAATTCCGACTCCATTATACCTGTAACTAATTGATGATACAAGGGTTTTCTTGTCTCACCGCAGTGGACAGCCTCTCCGTTGGCTCCTGGGGTTTATCTGCAGGTTCTAACCTGCAAAGGAGGCCAGCTCCCTACAAACCAAATTATACGAGCAGTGAACGCTGCTCGTGCCAATCCATTACAATCGATTTCTTGGATGAGAAGGCCTAGTGGTAAAAGATTTAAGAAACCTCTTGCGTAGATAGTGTGGCAGTTTTCTAGCTATGCGTAAGGAGATTAAATAGGATTTCCATCATGGTTTGCTGTGTATTTTGTACTTAGCAACAACCTTTCGGATAAGCGTGTTTCAGTACTTAGTTTCATCAGCGCATTATGCAGCCAGTTACACTCTGGAGATAAATTCCCAGTCATTAATCTACATAAAGTCTTATGAAACCACGGCCAGCAGTACTTTGCGCAGTCACTACATGAAGCATCCTAGCAAATTAGAGTCATCGCTCTTACACTTTTAACCCTACATTTCACGATAAGATCACTAAATGACATTTCTTAACCATCTATCTTCTACTGTTACCAAGTGCCATATGCTATCTCTGTAATTCAAGTCTCAAACCACTTTTCACTTAAAATTTTTTAGGAAAATCCTTAATGGGATGGCTATTGATAACTTTTCCATTTAGAAAGGTATCTGGCAAAACATTTACTAATAAGCTGGTTTTGAAGTTACATTAGTTTTCTTGCTTCCACTAATAAGATTATTAAATGATAAATTACAATACTGTTCAGATGTAAACTATCATTTAAAATGCTTCAAACTTAAAAAAAATAAATCTCTGTCACTGTGATTTCTACAGCCTTTTTAAAAACAAATTTTCACATGCAGTAATTAGAACAAGGTAATTAGAACTGCTGGCAGAACACTGGTTATTATACACAAAAGCAGATTCTCAGTGTTACCATCCATTGCATACAGTGTTCATTTAGCTCTGTGCTGAAAATGCAAATAAATCCAAAACTATTCTGATTTTCAGTCAAGAAGCAGTGATAGACTTAAGGTTGTGAAGCAGCTCTAAGTCTTTTACTGAGTAAAACCCTTTCCTGTTTACACACTGACCATGGCATGAGTCAAAATAAACCCAGGCTTCAGGCAGAAATGCAGCATTCCAAACGATGTGCCTTCTCCATGTTTTTTAATGAGCTTTACAAAATTAAACAAGGAGATGTGGAAAAAGAAAATAATCTAAAGGGGGAAAAATTGTTACAATCTACTGCTTTTTTCTAACACAAATGGTAAAGGGCCAAATTCAGACAACTGACATGATTAACCGAATTGCTTCATTTTTATTCTGAGGTGGGATCTGAATGCTTCTGGAGAAATATTAGCTTCAGTTTAAAAGTTATCTTCTAAAAGATAACTCTGATATATATGCCATAGGCCTCAGAATGATATAGTTCAACCTTTAAAATCTTTGTCTCAAACTACAGTAAAGCTCGTGGACTCTTACACATATTACACACAAAACATTTTGAAGATGAAAGCGAAGAGGTCATTTTACAATTAGCAGACTTATGAAAAAGTTCCTAGTTTCACAAAATATCTATATACCTGCCTCATTTTGGTTTGCTTACCTTTACTAGAAGGCTTACGAAACAGGCATCCATTCTTAGGATACAGATCTTTTTACTGTCCTGTATGTTCAGAAAAAGTGCTAACTGCTGTTATCCATCACACTAGCAGCAAATCTCAGAGAGATATGGAGGGCATATTCTTACTTGCACCAGCGAGAAACAATCTGCGACCTTTTTTTCCCATATAAATAAATAGTCCCAGGTTAAAAAGTATTCTCACAGGCAAGTACTAGGTCCAAAATATGCTGGCTTGACTGAATCTTGTTTTCCTGGCAAGGGAAGACCATGCTTCTGGGAACCAGCACTTATTCACATTGCTGTACTTTCTGTTCGATGACTTCACAAGTTCCAGAGCACACAAATAAGCACACCGGTGCAGCACATTTTAATATTGATGGAAGGGATGCCCTACACTCGAGTAGGGCACATCTTGAGTGTGATTTTAACATTAAGGAGATTTTTCCCCTCCCAATGATGGGACAACAAATCTGTTTTTTTAGTTTGAAAATCTTGTAAATATTTCTGAAGAACTTTAAATTCCAGTCCTTCTCTTTCCCTTCCAAGTATGGCAGTGATGGCATGAGAACACTATAAACTTAAAGCCTTTCTTTAAGGGCTTTGTAATTTGTTAGAATTACTGACATTTAGAGCTGCAGACATCATGTATGCAGCATCCAAAAGCATTCGTTTTGCAGACAATTTGGAAAGCTGCCATAATGGAGGACAGAGGCGGAAAACTGCACTCATTTCTAGGTAATAGGAGATATGAAAAGTTCAGGCATTTTGTGCCATTTAAGAATGTGGACTCACCCTAGAGGAGGTAACTGATGGACGGGCAAGTGTCAGATGGGGCCACTGCAATTTCTCTTATGATAAAACCTGTAATGCTGAGCCTGTAGTTCTGTAAAAACATGCTGCCACACACCAGCAAGTCTTTCTCCCTCCTTTTCTCTACCCATCCCTCCTCCTGCCCCTGCAGCTGGCTGTGGGGTCCTGCCCCATCCTTCACACCTATTCTGAACTTCACTAAGCCTTTCCACTGGCTGATTTAATTTATTAACCCAGCAAGGAACTATCCAGACTCTTTTTGCAGGGTGAGTTGAGTTGAACTGGTTTGTGGCAGGAGCCCCTAAACAACAAAGACAGAATCGCAGAATCACAGAACGGTCAGGGTTGGAAGGGACCTTTCGAGGTCATCCAGTCTCACCCCCTGCCAGAGCAGGGTCACCTACAGCAGGTGGCACAGGACGGCTTCCAGGTGGGTTTTGAATGTCTCCAGAGTGGGAGACTCCACCACCTCTCTGGGCAGCCTGTGCCAGGGTTCTGCCACCCTCAAAGGAAAGAAGTTCCTCCTCATGTTTAGATGGAACTTCCTATGTTCAAATTTGTGCCCGTTACCTCTTGTCCTATCACTGGGCACCACTGAAAAAAGACTGTTCCCATGCCCCTGGCACCCTCCCTTTCAGTATTTATAAGCATTGATAAGATCCTCCCTCAGTCTTCTTTTCTGCAGACTAAAAAGACCCAAGTCCCTCAGCCTTTCCTCATAACAAAGATGTTCCAGTCCTCTAATCATCTTAGTAGCCCTTTGCTGGACCCTCTCCAGCAGTTCCCTGTCCTTCTTGAACTGGGGAGCCCAGAACTGGACACAGTACTCCAGATGTGGCCTCACCAGGGCGGAGTAGAGGGGGGGGGATGACCTCCCTTGACCTGCTGGCCACACTCTTCTTGATGCACCCCCAGGATGCCACTGGCCTTCTTGGCCATCAGGTCAAGACAGGTACTGGGAGCTCATGGCTGAGGGCAGGCCAGCCTCTGGGCGGTGGTTAACTCTTCGATTCTCTCCCGTTACCCCTTACAGCCATACCCACATTCGCTTTGGTGATCACGGTGCACACAGAGTGATGCGCTGAGGTCAGCATGGGGGTTTGTAGACATAGCTTCTTGTTTTGTTTGCATACGTAGCTGCTCACCAAAGTAAGGAAGGAGAGTAAGGGAGCGCAGCAGCATGGCTTTGCCAATACCGCTCCCAAAAAATAATTCCTGTGTGCGAAATGATGCTGCAGTTGTATGCGCAGATGGCTGTAGCCAGCACAGCTCTGCTTTCACATGCTTAACTAATTTGGGAATTAGCAATGAAAGCAAATTAAGAATAATAATGAAAAATATGCTTATGAAATACACATCACAAAGACTCCTGCCACTTTTCTCCAAACTTGGTTTGAAATAAGATCCCCAAACATTACTTAGCCCAATATATTATTCTAATGAAAACTGCATGCTGATAGCAGATAATAAAAAAGTCTCAAGCAAATCGCTGTTTAATGGCACATAATTCAGTTGAGGTTATGCTTTTCCTGGGTTATACTTTCCATGACACAGGAAGAGTTTTGTTTCAAAATGCAGTGTGATTTTTTTTCACCTACCTGCATAAGGCCTCAATAGCATCTCTGTCCAGAAAGTCATGCTCTCGCTTCACTAAAGCGATGTCAATTGGAAAAAGGAGATCTGTAGGAAAAGAGCAGATGAGGAATCAAAATGAGCCTTTTTCCCATCAGTGAGTTATTTCAAAACAACCATCTTCTTCGAGTTGAGCTCACCAAGATGCCAGTGATTGGCACTTCTTGGGTAAACACAGGTTACCATTTCGAATGCCAGAGATGCTTCCTTTTCCACGTACAAGCTTTTGACGTGCAGCTTTGATAACTGAAAGTTCAGATGCAAAATGGGGGGAAAATGAGCAAAGCAGAGATGAAACAATGGGAGAGGGAAAGAGGCAAATGTGAGCTCGCTATCCGACATCAGAAGCTGAAAATGATTCAGGCTAGCTTTATTTAAAATAAATAGACATTCTCCATCAAAGCACTAATATCTCACATTAAAGAAGAAAGGTCAGTAAACCCCAAATCTCTGGAAAAGAATGAAAACCAGAATCTCCTTGGCTGTTAATCAGGCTATTTAAAAGTTTGACACTGTTACAACATTAATGAGATATAGACTGAAATGAAAGCAAGCCAAGCTGCGCGGAGCCCATACTGCCTCCTTTCCTTGGGAGATTATTTAGATAAACAACTGGGAGACTGAGGGGGAGGAAACAATGTTGGCACAGAGCTGAAAAATCTACTACAGCTCTGAAGCAGCAACCACATATATATTATTTACAGTCCTCCACAGATTCCTGACTGTCATACAGGTCCTGCTCCGGCATTCCTCGCCCAGCCAAAACTCCCACCACCAAAGCCACTGGGTGCTCAGGGCACACAGCGATACAAGAACACCCTTCGAATATACTGTTGTACTCGCATACAACAGTCCTGGTCCAAGCGATTGTCTATAAAATATTTTAATCTCCAGAGACGTTGAAAGAGTGAGCTGAAATGATGAAAAGGATAGGATTGGTGTTAATCTGTGGAAAGGTAATTAATATCCTGGTTTGTTTTTTTTTTAAAAAAAACCCAGTAGATAATCTCTCAAATGAACTATTTATCCTGATTTTGCCTCAGGAATAAAAAAAAAGTAAATGACATATTCTGTGAAATGCAATAAATTCTAGCTTTTCTAAAGAAAACTGCAGTTTTAGCAAAGCAACTGACAAAGGCTCATGGATTAATCCCCATTTTAAATGCGTACTGCGTGTGAGCACTCCGTATCAGTGACTGCTTAGAACTCTTGTACTATACCCAATTGATCCAAAGGTCTCCCCTTCACTATTTTGAGTCCAAGCTGCAAGTAAAGGGGTTTGGCACATCCGAGTGGCATTTTTCACCAGTGCTGACGTAAGTTTTTCCTCTGAGAAAGTTAGAAGCTTCGAGTTTAGAACCTGAGAGTGCCCACAAGAGAACATATGGGAGAACTTAAGTGAGAGAGGTGACTTGGAAGAAGTTGAGAGTCTGCACGAGTCCATTTTTTTTTTTATGCTTAATTTATGCTGCTGCAGTTTTTGTTGTTGCTGCTGGTGCCAGAGGGGCTTGCAAAGGACAATGGTACACTGTTTTCATGTAAGGACAGCTGTCTTTTCAATGGGTATGGCTGGCCTTGCTCTCACCTCTTGATCTCACCTCTGCGGTCCTTTTGATGTTTGGTAGGACATGGTCCTACATTAGAAACTTTATATAAGTTTAGAGTCTTTAGGTAGGCCAATGGTAACCATGGGCAGGACATGTTTTCTGAATGTAAGTAATTTCTTAGGAGATTTACAACAGCTCAGCATAACATGAAACCCATGAGCCCACACATTCAGCTGGGAGTCTTGTCCCCAGTTTTAACAAAGACTGGAAGTACAGTCCCAGCTCTGTATGCATCCCAAGAAAATCTTGGCATCTCCATTGGTGCAAAAAAAAAAAAAAAAAAAAAAAAAGAAAAGAAAAAAGGAAGAGAAATAATAAAAGGAAATTTAATTTCTGAACAGGCGAAGAAAAGTTTCGCCAAGTGCTGCTTTTGAAAGCGCTATTATCATCTCATATTGCCAATGCAGCTGCAAATCAAAGCTCAACGAGATCATTTTTCAAGAAGGTCAGCTTAGCATTTGCTGTAATTTCCAACAGTTATTCACTGTAAATAATGGGCTTTCTATGCTCGTTCTTACAAGCGGCAGCTGGAGTTTGCTTTATAAAAAAGAAGAGGCAGATAACAGTGCATAATAATTTCATGACAATGCAAGTAATTTTAAGTGGCGGTGGTGGTAAATTCTGAACAATAAAATACCTATATAAAAAGGGCCTCTAGGATGTCACACTTTAAAACAAACTTGTGTATGTTACTCTGCATCAGAGTGTAAGAAAGACCTGCATGCCAAAACTGCAAGTTCCCAGTAGGTTAGAGAGACAATGAAGACGATATTTTGCTTGAGCAAAACCTGTGTAAAAGCAGACACGCAAAGCGGATCCACCCCACAGAAGGACAAGTACGGTGAGTGCAGGAGTCAGCCGTCTCTTCGAGGAGCTGCCGCACACCTGCGCAACGACGGCTTGTATGTTCTTTTTTCCCTTCATAGTGAGCCTGTGTCTAACACCAACTCAAACTGTTCTGAAAAACCACGCAGGACTTGGGAATCACGAGGCGTGCAGATGCATCCACGCATACGCCTAATTTCCTACCTCTGCTCCATTAGGAGAGCTGGCTGGAGGAGCTGGACACAGCTTCTGCATTTCTCTAAGACTGGGCTCGTAGCAGTGGATGGTTACATTTCTAAAAATAACGGTTCATTTGTGTTTTAAATACAGGGAATGCACCATGGTGCTAACATATGATTTGTGCTATGAGGATATTTGGAACATTCAGACTGAAACAGAAACCTGGAACAAATTTAAACTCCAATAGTGTTTCAACTCATTGGGTTGGGTACATCTATGCGTGTGGTGAGTAGCAGAAAGCAGACCAGTCCCTAAAAGTCATCTTATGTACTGGCACTTGAGTTGTGCTGCTGAACCTCATTTATTGGTGAATATGACATCTTATTATCCAAAAATTGGCAGGGGATGATCAACTTGCAAGCTCAGGTGCCTTACCTTCATAAAGCTGCGCGTACTGCGGGAACCCGGCAGCCCGCAGCCAGTCACAAGCTTCCTTGGCCTCAATTTCTGGAAAAGGACAGAAACAAGATACCCTCTGATTAGTGATCTGCAAAGCAAAAACTTCCTCTCCACCACTTCTACTACTCCTGTTACAAACTAAGCATGCAGATATTCAGCAACTTTGAAGTGAGACACGGGTTTGCTTATCCCAGTTTGCTTTTCTTCTCACGATCAAACGTATCTTAGATTCTGGAAAATCACGAGCATTCATCCGCAATTTATCAACAGCTCATCATTTTAATAGTTTAGAGAAACAGGCACAGATGAAAACTGCAGGAGTTATGGATTATTCCGTACAGGTTTTGTTAACACTAGAGAAACCACCACCGCAATCAACTTGAGCAGCATTTGTTCAACAAATCTTATGATCCTCTTGGCACAACTATTTTGTCTTGACAGAAATTCCTAGCAGAGCTTGTAATACTGTATGCTTTAACATCTTGTAGACAGTACTGACAGACCCAAGCCCAAGAACAACCAACACACTGTACTGCAGCTCACTCAAGCGCGTATTTACTACCCAACAAGAGCCCAGTTTCACTGGAGGTCTTCGTGGGGTTTATGAGTTACGTGGTACATTACAGGATACTCAGCTAACTTTCCCTCACACTACCCCAAACCAGCCTGCCGCAAAATTAAATTATTCACATACATATACCTGACACCAACAGAAAGGAAACATTCTGAACATGGGTTATATTAGTCTGTAAATAAATTATACATAAATTCATTTGTTACCTAATGCAAGCAGAAACAAAGAAAATGTTATTTTATTAGCTCAAACTAGGAATAAAAGGTACTTAGGGTATTCTCCAAGTGTTCAGGAAACAGATCGGGTTAATTTTGTTCTAAAAATTCAAGAAAGCGCTACTGGGGATTTAGCTCCCTGCTTAGAACTGATCAAATAGACAGCGAGCAATCAGAAACTCTCAAAGTTCATCTGGCTTTGATTATATTCACTCTTCTTGATGGACCAGAAAAGAAAAGCTTCATTATGTACAACTCAGTAGACATTTTTGCCACCTACTTGGAGAGGATACTATTGCTGCCTGCTCCAGAAACCACGCGCAAAGGGTTTTGCTCAGAATTGCCCAGAATACAAGTTACTGCATAGAGGGCAGTGAAAAGCCAGGCATAACATAAGTAAAATATCTCAAGATTTTGGCACTTTATGAAATATTCCCACTGAGATATAGGTACACCGTAAAATCGGATGAAATGGCAGGCACCTTTTAGCATGTCCAAAATGACGGCGATCCCCCTCTAATTTTCCAAATAGTTACAACAGGGTTAAAATATTTGTGCTTTACCAGACTGCTTTGCTAAGATACATACCCAAACCAAGGGGTTAAGGTGAGCCAAAGCACAACATTCCAGATAAATAAACAGCTAAAAATCCAGTCTCCCTGAAGTCAGGACAAGCAGGCATTTGTGTAACTTGTGTTTGCTTCACCTTTGGGTTATGGGACCACATGAGAACGAGCACGTACAGACCTATTGACTTAGCTACTCATTAAGAAAAAGCATTCTTCAATTCCAATTGCAAAAGATTGTAGAGTTTTGCTTAAAGTAGTATTTTAATTTTGGTACCCTAAGGAAATACATGGGAAAGTTAGTAAAGAAGGAAAAAAAAGGAATCTAAAATATATTTAAAATTTGTCCTGCCAAAGCAAGAACAAACAATATAATATTACTATCTCAGAGACAATGAAAATACTACAGTCTGCAATTAATTTTTAAGATTACTTAAAATAATATTAACTATCTTACAAGCCACATCCTGCAGAACTGTCTGGATTGAATGAGAATTTGACTTGATTTAAAACTGAAAAAAAAAAGATCCCTGATAACCAGTATGTACCTAAAAATGCAGGCAGATGCTTGTAGTGTAATTGAAAAAAGTGTCAGATTCCTTACTACTATAGTGGCTTTTAAATGCGTTTAAATATTTGTTCACAGGCCCTTTACTGGGTACCCCAGGTGTATGACCTGTAAAATATTTCTAGAGCTAGAAAATTATGAATATGCATTTACCACGCTTTTTTTAAGGTTCTCTATAGAAGCTTTGTGTGTCTTTTCTCCAAATATATACGCAAGTTATGTGGAAGTCAGATTTTACGGGCACCCAGGTGTCAGGTGCCTTTGGGATTTTCAGAGCATATTTGCTTTCAAAATACCTTTGAGAATCCCCCGAGAAGCCTATCTAGGCGTAGGAACACCTGAGTTATTCCTGGTTGGCCACAAGAATTGCAGAGAATAATAAAACACCGGTGCACCTGCCCATTGCCTAAGCTAGGCAAACGCCCAGGGCTGGGCACAGGACAGCACCGAGGCTTTAAAAGCAATATTTGCCCCATTCCCATCTCAAACATTTTGGGAAAGGCAGAGGTCTAGCCTCTGGCTCCCGCTGCAAGTCCTGGGAAGTGTGAGGGGTTTGGAGAGCTGTCCTGAAGAAGGCGTCAGGGAGTCCCCTGCGGCCAGGGCTCCCTCCATGTCACCTCCATCCACGCAAAGCCTGTGTCAGAAAGCGACGTGGCAGGAATACGGGTGACAAGAGCAGAGGCAGGACCTAAAAAAGCAGCTCCTTTTTTTCCAACTCCAATTGGCCAAACCCAGGATTGCTGCTGGACTGTACCGATGCGCTGTGACCAGACGAACGGAAAAGTCGTTTCCAATCCAGCTTCCCCATCCCAGCCCTGCTGGTTACTGAGGAGCCAGAGTATGAACAAAACGCTGTATGTATGTGAAATTCAGGCAGATCAAAATATAGCCGGAGGGAGAATCCAGCTGAGGGTGCGCTGAATAGGCTGCACAGAAAGCTGAGTACACAGAACAAGCTTCCTCACAAACTTACACAGCTGGAAGCTTGTATAGGTAAAAAGTTCATTACCACAACCTAACTGGAATCTGCCTTTGAGAATAAAATACATTAGTTAAACCTGAGGTTCTGGCCAAATCATTTAAACTATGCTAGAGGGGAAAGCTCATTCCTACACTTTCCAAATACCAGCTTTTCTTCCAGCTCAGCAGCATCAGCCCTGGGACTCTCGGTTTGCCAGCTGCCACCGCTTCATATCCAGGTGGACATGGGAACATGTGCAAGTCCTTGTCATCTGGATCAATGGCAACTGGGACAACGAGGGACAAAAGAGAGAAGAACAGAGCTTCCAAAATCAGATTTTTCCACTACTTCTAAGAAGTTTTAGAAGGGACAGGGCACCCAGAAGCCTTTGTTTAGTCTCCCAGGGGACCCAGGTTACAGATCATTTACCTGAGCTACAAACTCACTGCTGAGCACAGCATCTACTTGGTTTGGGCCACCCAAGAGCCACAAAGCGAGCTTGCAGAGGAACTCTACGCTGCTTTCCAAACCATTTCAGGGAAGCCCTACTTCAGCCTCAATTAATCTGCTACGATATGCAAAGCGTTTTCCCACCCTGAGCATCTTTCCAATGAAGACCTGGCAGCTGAGCTGACCATGGGACTGGTCTCACTCCCTCCTCCCCGCTCCATTCCTGCAGTGCCACTTCCTCTCTGAATCAAACATCCTTGCCAGTTAAAACCTTTTCAATAAACTCCAATTCAGTGTACATTCCAGGCAAGAAACGTATGTGCAGCTTTTCAGATGTGTGTCCTGCGCCCTCCCCCAGCAGCAGGAGGTTCTCGTACGAAAGCACCGCTGGCAAGAAAGAAATCGTGCTATTATTTCTAAATGTCCTGATACACAAGAAATTCTCTTAGAAAGTAAAAAAAAAATAATCCCCAAACAAAGCAAAACAAAAAAAACCAGAAAGGATTACAATGAAGTCTTTATTCTTGGTGTCGTGTAAGCAAACAGCAGGCAAATGTGTTAAAGAGGAAACAGGAAATTTTTATTGGAAGCAGCTTTATTTGTTAGTCCGTTTCACAAAGCAGGCCTCCATGCTCAAATCAAGGGTAGGAGTTCCTTTTGTGTATGGTTGGGAACCATTAGTCCTTATTTACCCACTTCCTGGGGGGTTAGGACGACCCAATTCTTCCCCAAACTGGTAAGTGAAAATGGAAACTTCTAACTTCCTTTTTGTTGAACTTTGGTTAATCCTGGTTCCTGGCCCTGCAAATTTGCAGGTTTAACACTTCATACCGAAAAATATCTCAATTCACACTTTGTTTGATACTGCAGTTGCAGAAGGGAGAACCCTAAGATGCCTATAGCCTTTCGTTGGATGATACCTTCCTTCCTATAGAAAATAAAACCCGCAGAGTTTGATGCCGCAATTATGCCCTTTGAGAAAAAAAATAATCATAGCAGTCTAGCTAGGAGCAGTAAGACCTATTAAAAATTTAGAAGGGTTTATTTTTTCATTTTCTTGCTCTTCCTCGCCTTTTGCTGCCATGAAATAACATACAACTTAAGCACTGCCTCTTTCAGGGTCTTCAGGACAAGGTGCAAAGCAGATGGATCTTTGTACAGTCATGTATTGGCTCCATTTTCACCCAAGTGCTAAACATTATACGAACAGTTCTTCCAAGCAGATGGTTTCCTCTTGCCTCAACTCAGACACCTTTATAGCCATATTAGCACCTCCACGCATCAGTTCTACTCATCTCACCTTTTGGCTCTGCTAAGAGATCAGATTGTAAAAACCTGTGGCGAGACTGGTCAAATCAACGCTGTTAAAATCAAATTTCAGCAAAAATGGGCTTCATTTCTGAAGGTCCACTCCAACACCATACCTGACAACCAGTTTGTTTAGGGTTCTTTTTGATCTTAATTTTTGACCAGGTCATTTTAGTTTTAGAAATTAGCTATTTTCCTTTCTCAGAAAAAAAAAAAAATGTAAAAATTGAATACAAAATAACCTTCCCAAATTAGCTTGCAGGAGAGAGTCTCTCCCACGGGATGCAGAGAGTCTCATTTCTCTCCACGAATGCTACAGATGAACCCAATTGCCACTTACTGCAATGCATAAAACTGCCTGCATGTTTTCTAAGGCACAGATGGAGCAACAAAGGGGATTCTTCCCCATCCAGGGCTGATGCTCCAGTTTAATGGCTGCAAAAGGGCTTACACGCTCCAAAGTTTGTCCTCTTTTTTTTTTCTGTCTGGATCAGAAATTGCCTGTCACCATATACGTCCCTCTGAAATTTCTGGTGCTTTGCAAAATCTGTGTTCAACTCCAAAACATTGTTCTGAGCTATTAAGAGGTTTGACATCATTTAGGATCATATTTTTTAAGCCCAGCTGTGGTATATATGAGAAATATTCTGCTCTGGATAGAATTCCACTGCCGAAGTACAAGCAATCATTTTTCCAAGTGCTTGAATTACATCCCTGACGTGTGAATTGTGGTCCCAACACTAGACTTGATCCTGCTATTCCAACCACTCCATCTATAGACACATGAACACGGATGTGAAATCTGAGACAAACCGGGGGAAAAAAACTGCACTACGGCAGCTGTCTACAAATGAGCAGGCCAGGCACTGAAAGGGATAAATCAGTTCTGTGTAATGTCATATGCCTGCAGCCCTTTAAAGCTGGGACAGTAGGACTTCCTAAGAGTTAGCCTGCTATGTGCCCATGGCTTCAGATGGTTTTCACTTTGAAGATATGTGACTGTAGCTCGAAAATAATTAAATTTCTTTTCGTAAGTCTGGTTTTCCTCAAAGCTATACAGTTAAATATTCCTTAGGCAGTATCATTAACTTAGTGCTCCCCACCTTTCAAGAAAGCAGCAAGCAGCAAGGACTAAAGAAAGCAAAAATGTAATCAATGAAGAACAGCATTTTATAAGGATAATGCCCTTAAAACAAACACCGAAACTTGGTAGGCTTGTCAACAAACATTCAACCACTAAAAGCCAGAGAATTCTGAAAATCCCATGAAAAGCTCTTGCAAAATTTCTAACACAGTTGGAATCTCCTTCTAAGCGAACAATCCAATCTTATACCACTATCTTAAAATATTAGCCTGACCCATTCAGCCCATGAGGGATTAATTTCTGGATGAACCAGTGAGCCCCAGAAAATAATAGGCATGGCTTTTGAACTGATGACGAGCTTGCAGGTTTTGACGTGAAAGCTAACCACCTGCCCGAGAGGGTCCCTTCTCTCCCTTCACCTTGATCGCCGCTGCCTATTTTGACGGGCTCCTCTATTTCACTGCGCTTCAATCTACCTTCCACAACCAAACGGTACATGTTGTGATCTCCACTTAACACTGCATGCCTCAACAGTCAACTCAAGCAGATATGCATGCAGACACAATTTTAACAAAATATATCTTACCAAAAACTCTCGGGCAGAAAAAAACACAAGTTCTTGAAAGAAACCATATATGACACCAGATATATATATTGCTTTCTAGTCATAAAAACGCTGGAAAGAGGTGGTGGTGGGGAATGTTACTCAAACATTTCTCAACTATGTGATGACGACTGAAGAAACACTCTCCTTGTGTTCCTGCTGGCTTTGGGTTAAACATGGGAATGGCTTTTTCAAGTTACGGAGCCTTGCAGCAAGACAGTAACTGTGCCGCTGATGTTATGTATAAACCACAGGACACTGGGAGAAGAAACAGAGTATGTTTGGAATTTGTGTGGGAACAGATGAAGAAGAAGTAAGGAAACAGATGTTTAAGATCATATATTGATATTTGCTCTGAAAAAAATCAGGAAGTTTGAACACCATGGGTTTTTTTCAGCAGAGCTTTTGGAAAGAGCAAATGGCTTACTTCCACTGATGGGGTTTTAAGTTTGTTTATCTCCTAAATGAGGAAAGTTAAATTAAAAAAAAAAAATATATATATACCTGACTGGTTTCCAAAACATCCGCATAGGTGTATGTTGGCTGTACGCAATTTCCCTCTCTCCTAACTGTACCAGGCTATACAATATAGCAGCTTTAATTGCTCACCAATCCTCTTGGCTAGCACTGGAAACACAATACTGCTTTTGTGAACCAAAATCTAATTACCTTGAATCTTCTTTTCATAGTCCTCAGCACAATGAAATCACTTCAAAAGTCTTTCAGCTCAAAACTTAAAACGAGAAACAGCATCTGATGAAAATGTTTAAAATGTTTAGTGATTGAGACAACATCTTGCTGAAACCAATGGGAGCCTCCGTAAATTACAGAGGAATGAAGCCCTTCCCAATATGGATCCATGGGTCTCAAACCCAGAGAGACTCATTTTCATGACTTTCATAGTTCTCCTCATTATTTTTACCCCCCCAAAATATTTAAAATGAGACTTCTGCTTTCTGAATCCAGTTGTGCTCAAAGCCCCATCCCAAGCACGGGGAGCAGCCCAAGTGTCCATCAGAGCACAAGGAAGGGCAGTGCCTGATGGCGGGGGGCAGAGATAGCACAACCACCACCCTCAGACCATGGAGGTCCTCCCCTCTGTCAAGAGGACCTGGAGCAACTTTTATGCGCAGAAAAGCATCAAAGCAGCACCATTTCAGGATTTAATACAGGAATAAAAGACATTCCCCATGTCTCTGTCAAGCCCTTTCCCTACACACGCTGTAACAGATTGCAATTACTGCTTATTTTCACACTATTAAGTATGTTTCTAATTGCCTGAAGTCAGTTGCATTGCTTCCTAATTTGTTGAAGACTGTGGGAAAGCATGCTCTGGGACACAAAAGAACCATCACAACTCCTGGTTTACATTGTAAATCATAACTTATTCCTAAATAGTTTTTGCATTTTGAGCATATACAGGAGGATTAAGAAAGAAACTTAGAAAAGAACGCAATATAAAGTTAAAGACTAACTTTGTTTAAACAGAAAACTAAAGCTTCATATGGCAGTTTTCCTGCCAAAGAACGATTCTTTTTATAGATTAAAGACAGTCTTCTCCCATTCATTTTTAAGAAGGTTCACAGATGAAGAGGAACAAGATGTCAAGTGACTTAAGAAAACCTTAAGAAATAATTGGGCACGTGGGTTATTTATCTGGCCTGATTAACACAGGGTGGTCTTGGAGGAGGATTATTTGGGGCAGAGAAAGCACTTAGTCAAATCCTCTGAAGGAGGTCATGTTGACAGATTCCAGAGTGAGAAACGAATCCTCCTCCAAAGACTGGGAAACAGAAGATGACTTTAACCTTCTCTTCTCTCAGAAATGACTTGGTTAGAATGACCTTTGAGAACATACTGAAGGGCAAACATTAACCATTGCTACTCCCAAGCCCAGCACTAACACTCTCCCATCGCACCCTGCCTGCCAGCTAGTGAACTTGCACACTGTATGCAAAGCTCAAATCAAAGGCTCACTGAGCTCCAGAGGGAGGCAAAAGTGAGCAGGTCCAGCATGACAGACACTTCATCTAAAAAGGCCCAAAGCCTGGGTTACCTGTTCGGACCTAAGAAATAATAATGGTATAAAGCTGATCTGAGCTGTCTCAACAGTTTATACAGAGGAAAGTAGATTTTATCCAGTTACTTCTTCCAGCTTCTTAATCCTCAACCTCAAAGCCATCTGCGCACGTAAGAAGAACCATATGGAAGGACTACCTTTGCATTGTAACCATTTAGTGCTTACCTCACTGATGACCCGGTCCCCAAACTCCACCCTGTGTGGACGAGACAACACTAGATATAAAATACCAGCCCAGCAGAAAGCTGGTACTGTCCCAGCTGAACGCCTGTTTCCCTAAATCAAACCTAAAGACGCAAACGTGGATTTTCCCAAAGCAAATATTACTATGACCTTGTTATTTCCAGGTATTACAGACAGTTACAGTATTCTCTCTGTGATGCTACACGCTTGAAAACCTGATCTAACAGTCACACCTTGCAACTTCAAACTTTGGGGATAAGAGAACGGTCTAGATACTGCAGAGCCAAGGTAGCACCGCAACGCCAGCACAGCACTGCAAAAGAAAGCCGAGAGACTATGTATAGAAAGAAGAAGGGAACAGACCATGAAGCTCTACACTGGGAAGTTTCTTGTCTCTTCTAATGCGCAGGAAATCTCTAATCAGAGACATACGGAGAGCAGAGGGAAGGGTGGCCAGCAGAGCATCCAGTTCTGTGGGTTCACAGGGTCACAGAAAGACCATCCCCAAAACACAAGAATGAGGGGGGTTGTATTTTTTTTTAATCTTGAATCTTCAGCAAATGACAAGAACAGGCTGGGGAAGGTTGGCAGATGTGCTCGCCAAACCGCTTTCCATCATTTACAGGAAATCATGGCTAACTGGGGAGGTCCCAATGGACTGGAGGGTGGCAAATGTAACACCCATCTACAAAAAAGGCAAAAAGGAGGATCCAGGTAACTATAGACCTGTCAGTCTAACCTCGATACCAGGGAAGGTCATGGAGCAGGTCATCTTGAGTGCCATCAAAACCCACATAATGGGCAACCAGGGGATCAGGCCTAGTCAGCATGGGTTTATGGAAGGCAGGTCCTGCCAGACGAACCTGATCTCCTTCTATGACAAGATGATCAGAATACTGGATGAGGGAAAGGCTGCTGATATTGTATACCTGGACTTTCAAAAAGCATTTGATACTGTCCCCCATACAATTCTTGTGGAAAAACTGGCTTCACACGGCCTGAACGAGCATACGATCCGCTGGATCAAGCACTGGCTGACTGGAAGGTCCCAAAGAGTGGTGCTCAATGGATTTAAATCCAGCTGG
>VZSZ01002220.1:188276-220140 GCA_013398815.1 Ibidorhyncha struthersii
GCCCGCCCCGCCGCCCGCCCCGCTCCGCTCCGCGACCCGGGGATGGGTGGGTGGGATGCCGAGCCGTGCAGGGGATGTTGGTGGGGATCTCCGGGCAGGGTGGCGAAAAACGCCGTGACACGGTGCAAATGCCCGCACGTCACGCAAATCTGGGTCCGGACCTGGCTGGAAACCAGCAAGTGTTGGGGACCGCGACACCGCCGTGGGCATGGGTTGCCGGCAGCGAAGCGAAGCCCGGCTTCATAGCTCTGCGCCTGGGAGTCGCTCCCGACACCGCTTACTCCCCTGGACGTTTGGCCAAGGGTGGTCGAAGGCTTCTCTCTTGGTCGGCGCTGGCATTCGGGGCTTTAAAATGGCACAAAGCTGCCAAACTGGCGGCGCGCAAAAGAGTACCGTGAAATTTTGAAAATATCTGGGTCCCGTCAAAGGTTACGATCGGTGTGTTTTCTTCCAAGCCGACATCGTATTTTATACTCACTGGTGTTATTCTAAGATTCGCTTGTCGTTTCTGCACTGTGTTCTGTCAGATATAGAGTATATACAGTGTGGTGCCTGAGCAGCCAGTTTGCTGAAGAATAAACATCTCCCCCTTCTATAGGCTGCAAACTGTGGCCAGTTGGCTATTATAGTGTTGTTTCTGGAAACCCCTACACAGCTCCAGGTCATTAATTTACTTTAATAGCCCAGAAGAAGACGGGACTGCACTATATCTTCAAGCTTGACTTTACATATGTTACCTGCTTTATTAATTACCCCTTCATATCTAAACGGGCTCCAGCTCTTCTTGCCGTAGCCACATTTACCTGCATTTTTGAATGCTTCTTGTAAGGCACCAGGATGTATGTTTACAAGGTGGGTCAGGCCCATAAAATGTGAATTCTTAACTCTAACGCAGGGAAGACAGACAGACGTGCTGCCCCAGCTGTTGAACCGCCGAGGTAATCCCAGGCTAATTGGCTTTTCTGTCTGTATTGTCTATACTTTTTTTGCACTTGGTAGATTAGGAAGTGGCAGAATAGTCGTGACAAGAGACGGAGAACGCTGGTTGCGCGTTGTGTGTGATTTTCAGAGTCTGAATTCTAGAAAAGAGAGAAATTGTTTCTTCAAATAAATAAAAAAAAAAATCCAGAACATGCAGGAAAACGTGCTGGTACTCAGGTGTTTCCATTACACGGATAATGCTGGAACCAGAAGACCATCGTTGTGTCAAGTTAACACCCTCGGTAAAAAGCAGGGTTTATTCTTGTAACCACGGGCTGCCTAGGCTGCTTCCTGGACCAAGCCCGCGTCTCTGTGTAGGAAGCTTTTGTACAGGACCCACAGGAAGCTTTTGAAGAGGGAGAGAATGGACTTTTACTCGGCAGAAAAAAATGGGAAGGGTTTGGAGGACTCGGCAGTGTGAAAGGGAACTGAAAAAAGCTCGGAATATGAAGCGAGAAGGTTGTGTGGTAGATGCAAAACAAGAGTTTGAAGCCAGAGAGTTTTGTCTGAGGCTTCTGAAAGGGGTGAGTGATGAGATCGGCGAATATTCGACAGATGTGGCCCAGACACAGAAGATGGGAAGCTCTCGGTAGTTAAGTCAGGGGTTATCATTCCCACCTCTACCTGCTTCGTAAAGTAGCAAATGAATGATGCTGCTGCTGCTGATAAAACACCACGTTTGTGCTTTAGTTCAGCTCTCCTGTTCTGCTTGGAAAGCTGATTGGCTCCCACAGGAAAGGAGGGATCTCCATCCTCATTTAGTCTGTGTGGATTCCCTCAGCAATGCCAGAACCAGTGACTTTTGTGATGGAGCAGTCTGTCTGCCGGGATCACGGCTAAAGAGATGCCGGAGGATTATCGCTGACCTGGATTAGATTCTTGCTGGTAATCTGAAAGAGAAAGGCTTTGATTCTAGTTTGTTATCAACCCTTGAAGACATGCAGTCTCTCCTGGCTTGCATTTTAACTTGGAATTCTATAGGGCTGCTTAAGCAGGCATATTTTCGGAGCTGAAAAGCGAGGCACCAGTCTCGCCTTCGCTGTAAAACGTGCTCAGAGGAGCATTCCACCTGAGGCATGGGTGTTCAGCAGGCTACAGCCACCCTCATCACTCATCCGGCTTTAAAGAGCCGTTGTGAAATCAGTAGAGCTTTGGCCTTTAATATTTTTATTTCTTTATCTCTCTGGCTATTCAAAGAGCCGGCAGCTGCCTGACAGAGAGGCAGGATTTTGGAAGTAGCCTGCCTAAGAGGATTGTTTCTGTGGAGTACTGTTATCCTTAATGCAATCAACGAGCTCTGGCTGGATGGTAAAGTAATTGCAAAGGATTGCCCGACAGGCACAATTATTCACTTTAAAAGGTGAATTCTCCTTCTGTTGTAACTGCATAAGGGAGTGATTCGCAGGACGGCATCTAATAAAAAGGACTTGATTGTCCTCTCTTTCCCCTCCCAGGCCCAAATGCCTCAATGGCTGACTGTACCCTTCTCATCCTTTTTTCTTCGAAATAGCGCGGTACACAGAGAAGTCCCCATTCGTAATTAGTCAACTGACCTGCTGGTACAAACACGGGATTGTCAGACACATGATTGCAATTCTAAACGCTAGTATTAATATCCTCTTAGCAAGAGCATGATAGATTACGGAGCAGCTTCCAGCCCCAGTTTCCAGGCCTTGGGCTCTAGGCTCCGATTCCTTGTCCACTGCGGTATTTGTGTGCAGGATTTCCACAGTCCGAAGGACCTTCGTGTTCCGACCATTGTCAGGGAAATAATTAAGTTTGCATTTTCTAGCGCTTGACTTTACTGAAAAGTAATTATTTAAAGGAGTCTGTAATTGCTCAGGCCTCTTGACAAAGAGTGTTTGCACTGTCGCTTCTCAGAGATAAGCGGTAGTAAGAGTGCATTGCTTTCGGAGGAGGAACTTACTGGAGAATCACAAAATGAAAGAAAGCATCTTTCCAAAGTACTTTTTAGCAAAACAGAGAGTAAAGTCATCATATTGCATACACACAGGCGCTGCTCTACTGCTTGTAATTGATGGGCTTTCTGCTCTAGAAATCTTCCTTCAGTAATAAACGGTATTAGAAGTATTTCCAGCTGGTCATGTATAGGGGACTATTGCTTGTATTTGATCCCAGGCAACAATTAGGGTGTTTTTTTTTTTTTCTTTTTTTCTTTTCTTTCTTTTAACAGTAAATAATAAAGAAAATTAACTTTGCCGTGTTCTTTGCGGTGCATATAACTGGCTACTTTAAAAGGAGGGATACGTGAACACCATACACGTGTCTGCTTTTGAATGCCCTCAAAGACCATGAGTTCAACACTTCAGACTGAAAATGAAACTACCAGGTTCCCACTGTACTTAAGAAACGTTCTGTTATATGGGTGCACAAAAGGATGAGAAATAAAAACTGATTATATAGATTGACAAAGACACAATTTGGTACAATACAAATATAGATAAAATGAAATAGGAGGAGGAGAGAAAATACGTATTTTCGTTCCATTTTTAATACAGAAGGTAAGCTCCTTAGCTTATGTGGAATACCATTGGTTTATAGAAATTAGAGGAGATGTAGAGTATCTTTTCCATATTGTGTTTAAGGTGCTGTCACTGGTGATGATTTATTTTTTGAAGGCCATGGATTTTTCTACTGTTAATGGGTCTGCCCTCCCTTTAATTAAAAGCTATATTTTTACATTAAAAAAGGTGATTCACCTTTGGAAATATAACCAAGTGAATTTAACTTTCAAGAAAGTAGGGAAAGCAGATTTGGGTGAACTAAACCTTACTTAGAAGAAGTGCTGGAAGAGGGTAGTTAGAATTTCTAACCTGTGATGAAGGCTCAGAGATGATCCAGAGTAAATATGTAGCTTGCGGCGCATAGAAGAAAGCCTCCTTCCCTTTACTGCAAGAATTCAGAATGACTGCTCATATACTGGTAAAGACAGCATCCCTAATCAATTGCTGCTTTGGAACAAGGAATCTGAACCTGGAATTATCCGGACTGAAGCCTCTGGATGTATGTGGTGGAAGTGGCCGTGTCGGCGAGACCTGAAGGGTATGCAGGTCACAGGGGACCGACTCGAACACACTCCATTAGAGGATGCTGTGACAAAAGTTTGGCCCTGCCGAGGCACCATCCCCAGGTTTAGCTGTCATAGCTGTGTTGGTGGCCGTGTGGCAGCAGAGCTTCTCCGTGGCACCAGGAGTCACCCCTGGGCCGTCTCTGCTCTTTGTGGGTCATGGGAATGGCAGCGGCCATGCCGGATTTGCACTCCTGCTTCTCTTCCTCCATGCTTTCAAGCCACAGTGTGCAATGAAATAGGAGAGGAAGACAGCACAGAGGATGCTTTTACTCAAAATATGTGTGACAGAATGATCAAAAGATGGGCAGCTTGATGATGGTGTATAATGGAGGCAGAGTATACATTGCAGCATTGGGTTGCTTGGGAAAGAAGAGTTTTTTTTCAGACCAATGCTCTTGTGTTCACTCTGTGTTCCTGTGGCAGCAGCTATATCATTACTAAATCAGCCAGCTCTTCCCTCCTCATTTTTAATCAAACAGATTTTACCTTCCACCTTTAAAATCACCAGTTTCCAAGGAATTCTAATGGTAAGATGTGGTTTTGTTTAAAATGTCATTCTGTGTTCACGCATGACTTCCAGTCTGATGAAGAAAAAAGGTCATCTTTCACAGAGAGACAACAGTAACCTTCATTAAAACAAGACGGAAGATGCAAGTTGCCCACTGAAGGAGATGAAAACTGAAAGACTGGTGCCTTAAACACGTCAAAACAGTGGCTGAAAATTGGTTTATGAAGCAGCTGTGTTGTTGTAACACACACGAGATGCCAGACTTTTCAGCATGGTACCCTGGGACAGACCGTGTCAGCCATGCAGTGCCCAGCTGGGGTTAAAAGGAGTAGAAGGGAAGGAAAGAGTTTTTTTCTTTATTTCTTTTCTTCTTATTATTATTATAGTACCTAAAACAATTATGAACAATGAAAAATTTCCTTTCAAGAACAAAGTTTTTCTTCCTTCTATCTTGTGTGATGCAAGGCTTTCTAGTTAAATGAACTCTATATTCATTAAACTTATTTCCTCTGGAGGAAATAGGCACATGCATCCACCTGGACCAGTTGACCCATTATGTGAAAGACTGCTGCTGTTTTAGCCTTGGGGAATCTCCAGGACTCAGGAAATCATTTTAAACCCATGACTCAATAAAGCACGATAACTATGGCAACTAGAGCACATACACTGCGACGGCTAATTTCACCTCACCATTCATCAGGGGAGGTACTGGCTTGATACTATAGCCTGGAGAGTAGCTATTGTTAATGTAATGTGAAGCTACGGAGACAGGGAAGAAGGAAAACACATGTTAATAAGCCCAGTGAACACAGTCAGGCCTGGTGTAAGTCAGGACAGGTTCATAATCCTTGTCGGTCCTGTTCTTGACAGAGCGCTAGACTGAGACTCACAATATCTGCAGTCTTGTCCTTTTTTAACTTACTGGGCCGCCTTGCTCTATCCATTCCCCTTCTCATACTTCATTTTTACCTAGATAAAACAGGGAGAATAATACGTGCCTCTTTTGAAAGCCCTTGACGTGTACTGTGGAAAGCCCTCTATGAGATTATTGTGCTGATACTGTGCCTAATAAAAATCCTCTTGCAGGTTGCCAGTTTGACTGCGTCTTCTATTGTCCCAGCCCGTGCTCTTGCTTATTGTAACTGAAAAACAGCTTACAGCAGCAATTGCCTCGTGTTTTACTGGGAGGTGAGGTAGATGTGTACATGCAGACAGTTACTTAACGGCACCTTAAGTAACTTGCTGGAGTGTCAACACCCATAATGATGTCTGAGGAAAGACGAGAGAAGTGGAGGGGGAAGCTAGCTGTCTTGCCAGTAAGAACAAACTGAGTTGGAGAAGATTTATTAGGTGTATATTACCCAGATAAATGTGATCCTGACTTGAACGAGGGCCAGCAATAGCAAGGGGAGAGGGTCAGGCAGAAAGAAGTGGCTGTTTGGCCTTCATCAACAGATTCGAGACCTGACGGGGATTAGGAGGAGTAACAGAATTGTTGGGGTGTTCATTCGTCACTCTAAAATTTAGGATTATGAATTCCGAATGGATGGCCAGTTTAGCTGAAAAATGCTTCCTCCTCCTCCATGCTACATTTCTCTTTTCATGCCAGCATGTTACAGAGAGTGAGAGTACTGTATGATATTATTTGTGAACATGGTACCAGACATAGCAGTGACTGACAGGTTAATAGGAGCTTGCGTATTTTAAAAACAAAGACACATATTCTGTTACATGACCACAAGAAAAAGAAACATGGAAAACGGTTAGTTTGCTTTCATATTTCAAGGCTGTCATGTTATGAAGGGCTACCTTTTTTACTCTGCTTGTCGATGAGGTTTTATTTTTGCCTTCATATCCTTTTACAAAGAGACATGGTAAATGAGTTTGTTCTTGAGAAAGCAAATCTCTTCTATCTAGCCATAGCCCAGAGCACTTTTAAAATATCTAAATTCTGAATTAAAAAAAAAAAAAAGAGATCCTTCTACTGTTTCTTATTACTGGGATAATATGAAAGAGCATTATTTTTACTAAAACAAACAAAAAAATAATGATCAGTGTCCTCCTCTATTCTGAAATGCCTTTTTTTTTTCATCAGACTTCAAAATGCAGACAGGTAGCAGTGACTGGAGAATACTTTTACCTAAATCTCTTCGTCCAGTACACCTGGCGAACTGAGTTTACCTGGCTGTTATATTAAGTGTTACAACAGTTCTGTCACTAAAGCAACAGAGCAAACCCTCACTGGCTTTCTAGCCTTTAAAATCAAAAATGCAATGAAGCAGATTCTCTGCTGGTGCTGATGGTCATTTTTGAAGCCTGTGGTTGCACTGTAACATGCAAGAGCTAAGGAGCTACCTGTGTAACTCTGTTAAATCCAATTTATTCTAGCGTAATGCAGATTTACCTTCCAGATAACAGGCTTAATTGTTCTACAGCAAACGAGTCACATTTTTATACACCACCTTTAGTATAGCGACACATGCATCCTTGAAGAACTCCTTTCTTCCTCCATCACCACCAAGTGTCCAGCTGTCCTGGGGATGTGAGGTGCCCTGAGGGGCCTTCACATGGAACAGATACAGCTCTGATGTTTTTAAAACCTTTTTGCTGTTGGATTCTTTGGTTCTTTTGTTTCGGATGGGTTTACTGAGGATTTATTAACATAAATGGTGGGTGGCACAAAACCATAAGCTTTAAGCAGACATGGAATCTAATTATTTCTTCACGGACCCTAGTTAAATGTATGAACAACATTATTTATAGCATGTGGTGCCAACAAGGGTATGGATCATTTCTTGTGTTGTACTTCTAAAACGAGAAAGATCTGTTTTGAGAAAAGCAACACAGGAAAGAAAAAAAGTCTGATCCAGCTAACCTGCTTTTTGTTTGATCACAACTTCAGAGAGTTCCAGGCAGCCAGGGACATACCTGTGCTAGGATCAATGGGGCAAGTGATTAACAGTGATGGGACGCCCTGCACCTTTCATGCTCAAACCAGAACTTTCTCTCCTTTGAAACAAGAGCCTTTACATCACTCGGTAGAATTATATTTCTCATGAGCAGCATTGGAGTACAGAAATAGTGTCAATTTTATTCACTGGGGAATCTTTATTTTTTTCCAGATACAGAAAGTCTATTAAACCTCAAGATTAACAGTGCTGCTGGCATCTGATTTTTAGTCAGGAAGTATAAACAATGACTTGAAAGGTGTATATGAAGAACTTTCCATCTGATTTACCAGTAGCTCTTTAGAATCTGTCATGCATGTCATAATTTGACCTCACAAACTTAATTGCCTAAGCGCTAAGAAACCACATGCTTGCCTCTCAGCTCCTTAATGTAAATCAGTGACAGCACTAAGAAAAAACCTGAGCATAAAACATCCTGAAACATCCTGAAAACTTAGATTCTAACAGGTCGGAATATGGAATTTCTCAGCTGATGAAGTGAATTGAATTCTTTGGAAATTATTTGGAAATAAAAGCCACATCCCACTTGGCCTAGGGTGCAAGAATCCCATATGTCAAAAAATTATGAGCCAGATACCCCAAAACCATAGACTCTTATGAAAGCAGTAAGTTTTAAACATACATTTTAGAAACTTTCTGGTTTTATGTCAAAGACAAGAATTTTATGTGATTGCCAATATGTAAAAACTGAGTGAAACCCCAAAAGCTGGTGTCCGCCTCTATGTTAGACAGGTATCTGAAGAGTTTGGCAGCTTATCTTATTGCTATTTCTGTTGCATTTCAGAAAGTTAGCTGACATCATCATGAGATTTGGGCCAGGTGGGAAACTTCCTGGCTAGCGTACAGAATGAGACCAAGGACAACTCACCCTTAGCCTTGCCTCCGAAGGAGCTAGCTACTGCCCACCAAGGCAAGATTTTACCTCACTTAGGATTCTTGGGTTCTCTATCTGTTTCCAAAGGGCAGAATAGCCTCCTGCATTATCTTTTGATAACACCTTTTTTTTTCCCTGAGCCGTGTAAAGAGCTCTGTACCCCTATGTCTGTAGCACCTGTGCTGGGTATTTCTTTCACCTGCTGCCTATTTCCTCACCTCTTTTCTTTGATTTCCTTTCCTTCTATTTCTCTCTTTGTCTTCTTTTCCCTGCTCGTAGCTGGCCACTGCCAAAAGCGACTGTGAGGGGTAGAAGTACCCTCCTTAGTTCTTTTCCTCATCTCCTCTTACTACGGCCAAGGCAGGTGAAGAGCAGACAGAACGTTAGATCCAGAGCTGTTGCGCAGTGTTCCCCAAGGAGGGAAAAAGGAAAAGCTTGGAAACCGAAAGGAAAATATACCCAGTTCCCAGCAGGAAGTGGGATTCTAGAACTCAAAAGGGAAATATAGGAAAACCGAGAGATGAGATCACTGCTAGACTGAGCGAACTCTGCCCGAGTGAACCATATCTGCAATTGTACAGCTAATGCAAACCTAGCAATTAATTTAACGGTCCCATGGAGCCTGGTGATACCCGGTGCTCAGAACCCTTGGATGGGGACAGACATAGTAAATGAAACAGGAAAGAGAATGGTCTCCAAGTATCCCGCTGAATTTCTGCTAGAATTGCTTTATATAGCAGTGAGTTAAGGTGGAAATCATCAGAGCACAGCGAGTATAAAGTAAAAAATACTGAGAACTACCCACTGCTTTATAGCTGTTCTAGAATGTAATGCAGAGCAAAAATAAAAGCTCAGACAAGTAAGATGGGTTGGTCTACTTGTCTTGAAATAATGTTTCTCATCTTGCACAAGCTCCGTCCTTGATTAGAAAGGACTTTGTTTATTTCAGGGTAAAAAGGAATTTAAACCTTGTCCCTAAAAATTCATGCATACAACTCTATTTGGGTTGAAGGGTATATTGACATTTGAGTGCATAAATGCTGGTGGGACCATTGCCTTAGTTTTTAGATTATGGATTTTCAGGCTCTTTCACAGACCGTTTTTGTGATCTCAACCACACTTCATTTGAAACTCATATACTCATTCCATTAAGAACAGCTTCTCAAGAATGAAAAGCTGATGCTTTATCCTCTGGCCACTTGTACCTACCATTTCTGATCTGGCTGATAATGCGAGAAATCAAAGTACAAATTCTCAGAACAGCAAGGCTTTTCATAATGGTCTCTCCGCCTGAAAAGTCCATGTGTCAGCTAAGAAAATGAATTTGTAATAATACTTGGCACTGAATGAGCGGCTTGTCTCAAAGGACTGCACCGAGCACGGTTTATCTGATCTCTGTAACACTGAAATGGGTTTCACCTATTTGAATGAGCTTTGTTTTAGCCATCTTTATATCAAGAAGTTTATACTGGATATGATAACCTCAAAATCAACGCAGGGATTTTTATTATTTTTTAATAGGAAATAAAAACACACTAGGGATATTTGCATTAGTGCGCTCAATAGTGTTTCTCTGTTGCATAGGGAACAAAATTCTCTGTGCCTGTTTAAGATTCCGGAGAACTTTATGTTACTTTTTTAAGCCAGGCAAATATTACGCAACTTTCTCTACGCACGAGTTTAATATATCTTTTTAAGAGGTTACCTGTGAGTGTGATGTCCTTTTCATTCTAAACTTAATTACTCGGTATCGTTTTCAGAACGTGCTACGATGCAAACTCTATGTGATTCCACAAAATTTTGAACGTGCCTCTGGTGTTAACAAATAGAGGCTCTTACTCAGATTTCTTCATAGTAGGTTGACATAGACTGTGTATGCATATAACTGTAAAGAAATGAATACACTCTCTAAGACTGATTTAGAAATTAATACCTTTTTTTTTGCTTTAGATTTGAAATAGTAATCAGAAAAAATAAAAGTATGCATTAAAAGGCTAATTAGTTATTCTTGGTTCATATAGCAGCAGTTTTTAAAAGACAATCACTCCTTCACAGGCTAAAGATGAATCAGTTCTCCGATTCCTGTAAAAATATGTGTCTCTACAGTCATAGTTTGTTCTGGATCAATTCCAGTGCATTGTGACGATGGGAGCTAGAAAGGAAAACTCAAGAGGGTATTTTTAATCACTTTTACCTCTATTAACAATGTGATGCTATTTCCATTGTTCCTGTTACAAAAATAAGTAGCTGACGTCCCCCAGAATTGATTATTGTGTTTTAGTCGACAGATCAGCCATCAAGACATTGCAGCCTATCGGGAAAGGGAGTGGAAAGGAACAGACGGAGAAACCTCAAAGGAAAGGACAAGACACTGTGTCTTTTGTCCTTTGTTCCAAGATGGAAATAAACTGTCTCCACTTTTGATAAGCTCTTCTTTTGATCTTTGTTTGCAATAATTGGGGTTAGACACTAAGCTATTTTGTGAATCCTTTTAGGTTTAGCCCCTTCTAAGTTAATATGAATATGAGTTATTTGTCCTCCACAAACAACCACATTAATTAACTTTTTATGATTTAATTTTATTTATGGAGATTTTGCCTAGTATGAAAGTGAACTACATATTGATAGATTTGGGGAAGATGAAAAGTATTTTTTGTGTGGAATTAATTTCACTTCCTATTTTACAAATACGTGAAAACATAAAAATACCTATGAAATATATAAAGATCCATTTTCTATCTGTCTGTATTATATAAATCTATAGAGATTTATATATTTATCTTTTTGGGTGTGTCAGTTTAGGAATACCTATCATACTGTGCTCCCATATACTTTAGATGGTTTGGAAAATCTGTCCCCTACATAAGGCTGTAGATTAATGCCCTCACTGATGACTATAGGTAAATATGATGTCAGATACTTTTGGCTGCAGAGAGAAGCAGAGTTGTTACTCTAATTCATGCTGAAAGACAAATTGGTTCCAGTCGCTAAAGGAAATCCTGTGAAATAAGAATTTGGGATTCAGCTGGACTATGTTAGAAGCATAATGGGAGCATTACCTGCTTCTGGTGCAAGTGTGAGAAGAAATTCAGGTGTTAGCTTAAGAACAAATGTGTTTTTCTCTGTTTGCAAAGCCAGAATTTGTCCTAGGCAAAAAAAAAAAATCAAACCCAAACCCCAAACAACTCCTCAAGAAGGTAAATCAAATTAATTGCAATTATCTAAGAAGTAAAAACATTGTAAATCTAGGCAGTTTTCATGTCTATGACTGGGAGCCAGAGTACTACAGAGTAAAACAAATGTAATATTCAAAGAATGCCAGCAGCAAATGTGTTCGTGTATAAACATATTTGTGGTATATAGTAAGCTGTAATTTTAGAAACTGGTCCAGAATTAAAGAGTGTATGTATATTTTTACATCACTGCTAATTCATAGATTTTAAAGATCATTGCAACAACCTAAACTACAAATCTTGCTCAGGATTCTTGCCTGAAGCTGTGTCTCTGGCATTTTATGATGCCTTGATTTTAAGATTTAAGATTTCAAGTGACAAACAACTTCAAAGTTTAAAACATGACAAATTACTTCAGAGTATAAAATGGGTGCCTTAATCCAAATTTTGATTCTGTTAGAATCACTATCTAGTCTTTTGATCTTTTTCTGCCTTTTTCTGTCAGCCCAGGTTCTTCTTTGTGTCCTGAAGATCACAATGCAGCTGTGGGATCGCAATAAGAGCTACAAGATGCAAAGCTAGAACATGCCTCCTACTGTCAGAGACAAAAAAAAACCCCAAAAAATTATCTATGCTTTTCTGAAACACATCATTGTAATGGTATATGGCTTCATGCTTGCAGATTTTAAAAATGTCATAATTTTTAGTAACTTCCTGAAGCATGTAGAGGTATAGTCATTTACTGGAAAGTATAGAATGCTCCTTAAGGGATCTAAATTGCTGAACCTTTGTATCTCCAGTGGAATATAGTCTATGCTTATCAGCTGAATAAGTGATACAGTCTAAACAAAGGATAATAATGTTCAACTGGAATTCCAGGAAAGGAAGCTTAATGTGAACTTCCTGATTTAATCTTACAAAAATAGAAAGGTCGATAGGATAAATGAATCACTCAGAAGAGCAGATTTTGCTTCAGTTAATTAAAACAGACCATAAAAATGTCAAAGTAACCCTTTGTAACTATTAACTGCAAAACTCACATAGGAAACTACTTAGAGTATCATTTTCATGCATGAGACTAAGAAGAATCTCTTCAGAGAAACAACTCAATTTTCTGAACATTTCTTCTCATTTTCCAGCCTGGAAGTCATGGTGACAGCTACATGGACATTTCTCATACAATTTCCTGTATCTTCTGCTTTTGGTGAGCCAGGAAAACTCTTCTCAGATGTAAATTTGGAACTTCTGTTTCTGGAAGATATCAGCAAGTCAGGGATGGAAATTAAAGAAAAACAAAGCAAATGAACTATTTTGAGCCCTAAGAAAAGGTTTTTGTTAGGTTCAATTTGAGTTCACTTTGACTTCCTCACAATGGTAGCCGCTCAAGTGTGGAATAAACTCACAAAGAAAATGGAAGGAACACTTTTTGGACAAGATACCTGGTAAGTTGCTAGACAATGAGCAAGAGAGATGGTTCTGCACTGCTGGGAGAATGGGAATGGCAACATTGTAGGCCTTCTCCATCTCTAACTTCTGCAAATTTGTCACCTGTCAATGCTTTTAAATATAGCCAATGTGAAGTGTATCTAAAATGCAAGTTAGGCAAGTGACAAGTTGCGATTCCAACTTTCTTCTTTCCCCCTACCAAACCAGCAGGAAAATGTACAAAAAATGTGTGTATACTACCATAACCCCCACAGCAACGAGCAGCAGGATATCCATGGGACTGCCAGAAACCAACCATATCAGAGGAACATGCTGTGCGTTTCCTGAGGTCTTGCATATGCTCCACCCACGATCAATCCTTGCCTTGGGTGGAAGGTGTTTATTTCACACTTGGGGATGAACATCTCATCTTCTTAGAGATAGCTTTTTTTTTCAGCAGCAGCAGCCCAATAATTTTCAGTTTCTAAACTCTTCCAGGATGGAGCTCTGTCTAATGGCAAGCTGGTGGATGGGAGTGTTTTTGTTCTCTTAGGCAGAGCCTTGGAATGGCTGTTGGCGTTTTTTTCCCTGGTCAGGGTTTGATCCCAGGTTTTTGGTTTGTTTGTTACCAGTTTTTATTACCTTCTAATCTGTTGCTTTCTTTTATTTTGTCTGTGGGGTTGTGGGTTTTTCAGCTCTTCCTTACTGGCATGTGAAGTTGCTCAGAATGGGAGATCAGAGGGAGACTTCATGTGGTAGAGCTGCTATGTGCTTTTATGACTGAGACCAGTGCTGCCAGAAGAGAACAAAAAGAGGCAGACCTGGTGAAACATCGCACCTGTGCATGGAAAAGATCTTCTGAAACACACTAAGGGTGAGTATGGGTGACTGATAGCATCTGCAGTTGGAAGAGGAGCAGCTCCAAGTTAATACTGAATTCTATTTTATTAGCTAACACTGACCTCTATTTTATTTGTTCCTGATCTCTTGGACAATTCAAGGACAGGATTAACTGAGTTTATTATAACCACTGTGATTTTTTTTTTTTGATGCCAAGAAGCAAAGACTAATGTGAGGAATCACTTATACACATAAAAACACGTGGGAAGAGGAAGAAGGAAGAGGTGAAAGAGAGGCACAAAGGAATCCTAAACCACGTGGACCTTCTTCCCTTGCTTGGAGACTGATTCCATAGTGAAACTTAGACATTGTTTCCCACTAGAGATTTAAAAGGGATAATCCTGAATTATGCTGGAAATCAGGTCAGTGTTTTGTGAAGGTGGGAAATAAATATAAAAAAACCCATGTTCATACTGATTGGCAAACGATGCAATCTCCTCGCTCCCTGTTGTGCCTGAGATATCTGGGTGTTTCACACAGCTGTGAGTGATGAGGCACCCATCTGTGATGAGCTAAGGATGGGATGTGAGCCTTGGAGTCAAAATGGAATTGCCTACTTTTGACCAAAATGTACTTTATGGGTGGGTGTGCTTCAACTGCCAACTATCTGTTTTGTTTTGGCACTAGAAATAACAGCCTTGGATACCTCCCTTTGGAGGGTTCGCTGCAATTACAGATATGTTTCAGAAGATTCTTCCATGTCACAGAAAAAAATTGATGAAAATTAGAAGGAACACGCTCATCTTTTGCCAGAATTGCAAGATATATTTTTCCTACATACTTAGTCGTTTGGGTAATTATTTTCTTAATGAGGAGACTTGTCAAAACACATTATGGTGACTGATTTCACATCACCACTGTTTTTCCTAGCAGTTTCTGATTACTGATTATATGATACAGGAAAACATTCATTTTTAATTACTGCCAGTAATTTCTTAGAAATCACTAACAGCCAAAGTGCTATAGCCTACCTAAGTATTTCACAGCTTTCCCAGGGAAAAGAAAACCAAAAACCAAATAGCTTTTTTTTTGGTTTATAGTTACAGATGAGTTCTGAAATGGAGTAGTTCTGTGTTTGATTGTATACTAGGAACTTAAAGGCAAAAGATGATGAAAAAGGTGATGTCTATCTATGCTATTACTACACTAGGGAGTCTACAATACTGTATGCAGAAACATACTTGCTTGCATTACTGTGATACCTTTCGACTGAGGTTCACAAAGCATGCTGCAAACAACGTATTTAGTAATTTTAATGCATAACCTCTCCTTAGAGAGACTGGAGCACGTGAAAGAATATATATGTTTTCCACAGCTACAATCTGAACTGGCTGAGAAAATTGTGAACAAACCCTGTGAGTCTTTTCCCCTTTCCTGGGCTTTACCCTTAGGCACCACTCACAGCATCGCATAACCCTCCAGGACAGAGCTGGCTCGTGCCTCGCTTTTGCACCATTATAGCAAGAGGAAAAAGCTCAAGTAATCCCAGCACAAGACCCAAAATTGCTGGAAGTCTCTGTCCTCAGCATGCATCTGACTACTTCTACCACACCTCCAGGGCTACCAGGGCCCAGAAAAGGGAGCATTTTCTTTATGTCAGAGAGGGCAGCTCACCTTGGTTGCTGCACATTGCTCCTTACACAAGCCAGTGTCTCGAGGGTGCCATTAAATATAGTGGTTATATCTAGGATGCCATGAAAGCAATTAAGTTCTGTGTTATTTTAGGGAAGGAAGACAAAATACAGATTGCATTAGATGTACGGGCTTGTATTTGATGTACGGTATGTATCCAGGTATACATCCCATGTAGTTTACTTTTACCTTATCACTAACATTCATAGTCTGCTTGTCTAGGAATAACCTTTGTGGTTATATTATGTTATTTGAAATCCTTGATGTAAGGCATTATCTTCCCAGTGTAGCTATGCCATTCTGTACCACCTTACCAAAGTAATTTTAAGTATCCAAGGGTATGTATTTCTCGGTCATTTTAATACAACAGTTATCTTGCAGCTTGCATTCTCTGCTAACAGATGTTTTGTTACTAGTGTCCAACATTATGCAATAAGACAGTGAGTCCCCAGAACTCCCTGTCAGGAACACAGAGTACTCTAAGATAGATCACTTTCATATTTTCTGGCATTCAGTGATGGGTAAATCTCCAAATGGTTTGTAGGTCTATTTAGTTTAAACTAAATATCCAGAGCTCAGATTCCTAGAGCTCAGTTTTCTCAGACTACAAAACCAGACTAGTTATCTAATGGGCATAATGGTACTCGTAAGGGAAATGAGAGAGAAAAATAAATCTTATATTTTCTAAAACTGTCCTGGTTCAGCTTGAAATCACCAGAAAAATTCCTTTCTTTTTCCTTTTCTTTTTACTCTTTTCCATCCTCCACCCAGTTTTTCACCCTCTGGATTTGCTGCTGTTTACATATTCAGGATGAAGTTCTGTCTCAGCTACTTTCATATGACCTCTCTGAGCTGTTTATTTCATTTTATACTTATATGTGTACTCCAGTGCCAAGGACTTGTTTGGAAATAAAATAAGGATTGTCTGAGACATACAGACTTCAAATTTACCTTGATCATAATGTTTCTCGGGAAGACAATTGAACAGAATGGACTTCATTTGAGGTCTGGCTGAAGAAGTCTCTAAAGTGTCAGAAAGTTTCCTGTTATATACTAATCACCCATATCAAGTGGGAAGAGTACAAGCTGCAAAAGTAGATATTTTAGTTACATCTTCAGTGGTATCAAAATTTAGGAAAATGGGATTGGTTCCATTTTGCAAGAGTGGGACAGCAAAACAATTTCATGTGTTTTGACTGATTTTATCTCCTTTGCACACACAGTATAGTGCATTTTCTTGGATGATTAAGCCTAGATAAATCGGTTCTTCAGCACAAGTGTATGAATATATAATTGATATTTTGACACTTTCAAAAAAAGAATTTCCTTGCTGAGGCAACTACATTTGAAATGCTGTGTAGCAGATTTTTTTTTCTTTTAATGGAAGATAGTTAAACATAATTAAATTACAATTTCATCATAATTTTGCAATGGTAACATTTTAAAGCCTGTGTCATTTGCTTTTTGCAGCTGTTATTTTGTTCAAGGAGTCACTGCATGACTTGACTCTTTTGTAAGATTTCCAAGTGGAACCACTTTTACTTCCTTTAGTGTTACGATATTTGGCAGGGCCAGTCTCATGTGAATAAATGAGTGAAGAAATTGCATAAATTTTAGTGAAAATGCAAATAATTAATTTTTCTCAGACCTGAACTTGCGCTAAAAAGCATCAAGCACCATGGGGTAACAAACGAAACCAGCTGTCTAATGCAGTACCGAAATATAAATACAGCAATCATCAGAGCTGATACTGCAGGAACTCTGCAGGGTGCAAGAAAGGGTAAAGAAGCGATGGAAACAACAGAGAGCGTTTTTGAGGATGGTTTAAAGGACATGAGGAAGCACGCTGAAAGCATTTCCTGCAGCCCAAGCAGAGGAAAAGGCTTTTTACCACACTTGCGTTTTCTGTGGAGACTCTGCCTGAGGGTCAGCCGTGAAAGCCGTTGCACACGTTGCCCGCACGATCCTTTCTTGGGACAGACACCTGCACTGAGCACACGTGGGAGCACCCAGAATAAAGGGCCAGTGGGGAGGTTACGAGGGTTGTATGTTTTCTGCTGTCATTGCTACGTGTATTGTAAACAGCCATGAAACAAACCCTAGCCTAAGTTCAGACAAACCAGAGTTTCTTTGCTAACCCTTGCACCCTTTACCTTCAAATTATGTAGGGAACAAGAAGCTCTGCCTCCTTTGCCTCCATGATCTACCACGGACTTCAGATCCTGGCTTTTAATTTGCTCCAAACGCAAGTGCCCTCCCCTCCAGGCGCTGCCTTCCTGCCATGTTTGCTGTCTCCACCCAGTCTTCGCACAGCCCAGTTGCTGGAAAAAATCTTCTCTCTTTCTGGACTTCTCCTTTGTCAGAGGGAGTGTGGCTTATTCATACTCTGTTTTGTTTTCCAAGCAGAATTTGTTGACAGCCTGCAATTCCCCCTGAGTCCCTGCGGGAGCCTGCAATATGGCACAGGGTCCTGTGACCCCATGCCACTGGCTGAGAGGTCCGAGTACTACTTCAGCCAGAAGACTTGCGTAGAAAGGAGGGAGAGATGTTGCACAGCAGACTGATTTACAGATCCTGGACCTTGGATTTGTACCCCAGCCTTCGCTCTCCACCCTCCCAAAACTTGGACTGTAGGAGGAATGCCTTTCTCCTTTACTGTGTATGTCCTCAGGGTTATATTTGAAGCCACGCGATTTCCATGAAGTCATTTCATGGCACCTAGCTAAATACTTTTAAAAAAAGTTGCCTCCTGCAGAAGGAGAAAACAAAACTAAGGACTCTCTGTTGGGGCTGGTGCACAGCTGGGTTTGTGTGGGAGCTGATGCATGAAAATCGATGCAAATATGTCTTTTCTCCAACTGGATTTAACAGCGTAGGACATAAACATAACTGAGTGGGAAAAGGCAGAGTGGTTAATAACCTGTGGTTCTTCGGCTGTTCAGGGCAACATGTGGGGTTCAACCCCTGAACTGTCTATTTCACTCAACCCCCAAACACAACTCAAAATAAAAGAGATATTTTTTTTTAAGTGCAAGGAAAGGTCATCAAACCCTTGTCACAGGCCAAGAGATGGCCACAGGTTAGGAACTGAATGGTAACAGGTCAGGGAAGGAGAAGAAATCTCCTGTAGCCATCTCTGTTGCTGAATCACACTGATGTGGCCTTCTGAGAGCTACAGCAAAATGCACGTGGGCTTACTACTAATTGTAATTTATCCTAATAAAGTCCAGAAGTGCGGGATTTAGTTATATTCCCTATTATACCCCACTGGCTTTGGGAAGGATCTAGCTCATATTTTTTTACTTACCTCAGAAAGAGACAACTGAACATATTTGCTAATAGAAAAACTTGACCCTAATATTACTCTGTAGCTTATGCTCAGGTTTACTATTTTTGTAAGAGCAAACATAAATGTTTAGCAAGAACAGACACAGAAAGTATGTCTCTGGAATAAAGATCCCAGAAAAGCAAACAAGGAAACTGTTTTAATGAAAAACCTGATATGGTAAATGCTTCAGCACGTAACCCTTTTCCACAGCTCTGTTCTCTTATCTTATGAAACAGACAGGTGCTGGAAAAAATGGACTAAAAATGAATTACTGAAGAGTTGTGCCAGCCCATTCCTTGCTGATATATCAGTAGGTGCTTCGGAGAAAGCAGAGCCTGATTCTCCTAGGTTTACATCCAAATTATTCCAGAAAAGCCAAGGACTGCCTCCTTTTATACATTGGCAAAAATAAGTAGGCCATGAGTATTTTCTCTGACGAGCTTTAACCATGAACGCATATGATTTAGAGGCTGAAAACAGTATATTTGCAAACACATATGCAAGTTGTCAATATACCCTCTGGAAAATCTGCTACAGTTGGCTGATAGTCTTACAATATTATTAAATGTGGGGTTATTATTTCACCATGTTTAGGTCACTTTTGGATACAACATACAGGAGACGCAAGTATTGGCCATATTATATTAAGCAATGAACTTTCCATATGTTGGAAATAGCGTTATGAAAAGAAGCTGCCCAGAGAAAGAAAACTTGGTATTTATGAGAGGGAGTACTCAGCACGTCACCAATGATCCCATCCAGCAGAGATTCTCAGACTCTGCCTGTTACCATGCTGCCTGATCTCAAAAAAGGAGAGGCATGTTATTTCTCTTAAAGAAATAAAAAATAAAAATAGTTAGGCCATCCATCAACTAAAACCAAGACAAGTGTTTGGTTCTCACTGTTGAAATGGGATATTATTATTCCCATGGGGATTAATAAGCCTAGCTGGAGGAGTCTGGCCCTTCGGGAGGTCAATAGAGGAATGCTTATGATTAATGTTTTGGTCCATGGTCTATCTCTATGCTAAGTTAATAAAGCTACATCGTCTTTTACCATCTCTTATTAACACAACATTAAATTTCTATTAACATTGATGTTGCAGACTGCCCTTGGCTCTGTGAAGTAAAATAATACTTTGTGGAAAAGATTTTACTGTACAAATAAGCAGATTTAACATCCCAGTTTGTTCCCAGCTCTCAGATGTCAGCATTGCCTGTAATTAGCTCTGAGTTGGAATGTGTGTTGCCATGCAGTAACCACACCAAGCATCTTCCTTCACATCTTGATTTCCCATTTCAAATATCCCTGTCGAGTTTAGAAGATGACTTGTGGAAGCAAAAGAGAGCAAAGGAGAAGAGACTCAGAACCAGCCTTTAAGGTGAACTTAACGTAGAATCAGCCTGTTAAAGAAATTTTTTTTTTAAACTTGGCTTCACAAAAAAATATAAAAGAGCCAGCAGTGTGCCCAAGATAGGCCAACGGCATCCTGGCCTGTATCAGGAATAGTGTGGTGAGCAGGACTCGGGAAGTGATCATCCCCCCATACTCGGCACTGGTGAGACCCCACCCCGAGTACTGTGTTCAGTTCTGGGCCCCTCACTACAAGACGGACACTGAGGTGCTGGAGTGTGTCCAGAGAAGGGCAACGAAGCTGGTGAGGGGTCTGGGGGACAAGTCTGATGAGGAATGACTGAGGGAACTGGGGCTGTTCAGCCTGGAGAAGAGGAGGCTGAGGGGAGACCTCATCCCTCTCTACAAGTGCCTGAAAGGAGGTTGTAGAGAGATGGGGACTGACCTCTTCTCCCTAGGGACAAGTGACAGGACAAGAGGAAATGGGTTCAAGTTAAGCCAGGCGAGGTTTAGGTTGGGTATTAGGAAAGATTTTTTCACTGAAAGGGTTATCCAGCATTGGAATAGGCTGCCCAGGGAGGTGGTGGAGTCGCCATCCCTGGAGGTGTTTAAAAAAAGGGTAGACGTGGTACTTGGGGATATGGTTTAGAAGTGGTTGTGTCAGGTTAGGTTGATGGTTGGACTTGATGATCTTGAAGGTCCCTTCCAACCTTAACGATTCTATGATTCTATGATTCTATGAAAGCATTGTTTAAACAAATAGATTCCTTGAATAAAATAATCACAGGTATTCAGCAGTTAAAAATATATTTCAAAGGACAGTTTCCAGTATGAAATGCAAAACTCTTGAAATGAATGACTAGAGATTACAGTGGCATATTTCCAGATGCTTTTACTCTTCATAATCAAGGTAAGGGTCTGTGAAAGGCGAATGCTTGCAAGCTCTGCAGGAAGTCCAGAAAGCATCTCTCTGGTTTCCACCGTACTTCGCTGTACAACTGGACATGCTCACTGAACTCTGGGGGTTTTAATTGAGGTCACACTTGGTATCCCAAACACTAGCACTGCTGTTAGATGCAACTGCTACTTTTTAAAATAATTAAGGCAGCAACGCTAATAGCCAGTCCCACTAGTCTTGTGGGAGCTGTAGGAAAAGACCTTTCCGTAAAAGCATCTTATTTTCCTTGATCACCGTTCACCTTGAGATATCTCTGCAAGACCTATGGGTTCTTCCAAAGTTTCTGTGAGAGATTTAAAGAAAGGGAGAAGGGGACAGGAGACAGATATATTCTCTGAACTCACTCTCGTATTGTACCAATCTGCTTCTCGGATTGCCAAAAAGGTATATATTTATGAAAGAGAAATAAATTGTAAAGTAAAATCCTTAATATCTCATCCTAGATACAGTGAGTTCTTTTAAAATATGGTCCTATAGATGTGCTATAACATACATCATTTGGGGGAAAGAAGGTAACCAGGATGTTACCGGCGAGGTGACAAACACCATGATGTTAACGATAAAGTGCCTAACAGAGGGAGCGTTAAATACCAAAGCAAGCATTGACAGCCTCCGATAAAAATTGCAACAATGTTCAAAATGTATTGGAAAAGACACGTGTTTTCCAAAACCATTTAGGAATCACAGGCCAAGCATCCAGCAACTTTCCCAGGAAAAATGGTCATCGGAGGGGCCGCTGCTTTTGCAATCACAATAAACTTCCCCACACACAAGCTGGGTTGGCAGCGGAGCGACGGAATTCGGGATGTAAACGTGCGGCTGCAAATTGTCCCCTTGCCTTCGGACAGAGCATTGCTAATCTCTCTGGAATATCATGTTAAAGCAATACTTTGCATTTCCATGCAGATCGCTCAGCCTGACAGCGGTGGTTGGTCCCAAAGCAGCAATGGAGCTGGGTTAGCCCTGTGTTGTGGGGTTGGAGGGAGGCCAGCGTTTCTCCTCATGCTTCTCAGAGAATGAGTCAACACACCTGCTCTAAAAATCTGGATCAAGTCAGCAGCCAACGATGTCATCTTTGGCACTGTCGCCAGAACTCCATCTGAATTATGTTCTTTAATTCAAGTTTTAACGCTTTTAATACAAGACACTATTGGAATTTTTCATGACCTAAAGATTTTCTTTTCCTGAAAGACGTGCAATAACAAAGTAAACCTATTGCTTGCTTCAGCTAAAACTTTGATGTTTCTTATGAAAACTATAATAAATGTTACTTTTAAAATACAAATAAACTCTTTAGGTTTTTTGACAAGAAACAGTCTTCTTTTTTTTTTTTTTTTTAATTAGCAGTATTTTCTCAATAGGAGGACCACATTCTGCAAACATATATTCCTGAGAGTAATTCAATTAAGTTAAGGAAGTAACTCATGTGAATAATGGCTTGCAGGGCTAGGCCCGTGCTTTTTTTTTGCCTGATTTCTTAATATAAACAAAGCAGAATGAAAATTTTAACCGAGGAATTTATTTTATCTCCACAACAAAGAAGAATCAGAATGTCCACAAAATCGTGTCAGTTTTCTGACCTTAAAATAAAATAGCTGCCAATATCTACAGAAGGATAATGATGCAGCGTACGGTGCAGTAACACCAGCAAAGTTAGCCTACAGGTAATGTAAACCCCACTGCAAACAATTTTGTTGGGGTGTGTAGGAATGGACAGCGTTACGTATTGGCAAATAAGCACAGCCCATTCCGCAGCTGAGATCTAGCTATTACCAGCAGAGAGTTTCGTTTGCAGCATGGTTTGGAAACGCTGAGCTCCGTGTTCCTCCACAGCCAACCATGAACAGAAGGAGCCACTAAACTTTTCTTTGTTTATCAGCGCACAGCTGCCAAGTTTTTCCAACTTTCTCCTCGTGCAGTAAGAGAGGTTGCCAAATAAACTCTGCCCAATGCCTGAAGGAAACTGCTCAAGTAACCTCTCTATCTTCCCACTGTTGTATCCTCCCACTTAATTGGTCACACTGGGAACTAGACCAATATGCTGATGGAGCTCTCCATGTTTCAAAGCCAATAGAGACGGAGCTCTTCATGAATGTTACCTATTATCTAATGTTGCAAAATCAAATTAATTAAAAAATACAGCAAATTGATATCAGAAGTGCAGAAAGAAATCCCCTGCTTATCCAAAATAATACAATGCTGCTCCTTTAAAAATAAAAGTCCAACTTTACTTTAGATTTCTAGACAAACAAACCACAGCTTCTACAGGGTTTCCTCAGATGCAGTATTGACCAAGTTATTTTCTAAGAAACATTTCAGCCAAGGTGGTAAAGACATCTAATTCTCTAAGACTACTCCTATCTGACATGTTAGCATAGAAAAAGCAGAAAATTGTACTGTGAAAGACGTGAAGTGTGTCATCAGTTTGCCTTGAGTTCAATATACTATGAGGAATACGGAGTTCCTGGGACTCTAGGGATGATTCTAGCTAGAATAATATTTAAATATATAACACATCAGCATAGATGGCTGTCTCCAGATATGTTGATACTTTAGTTGCTATAGTAGCTGTGACTCATGCATGCAGTCCAGCAAGCTTTAATCTAGCGAGCTCGGGCATTACGCGCTGTGTAGTAACGCAGCACCCAAGTAGAGCTGAAAAATCTCTGAAGAGAGGTCCTGTTCAGAGGGAGGCCAAAGATATTTTCCTTCCTTGCTAGGTGGACACAGCATAAGGGGAAGGGAAAGTGCGTAAGGGAGAAAAATCTTGATAGGAGACTGAAAAAAGGTAGAAATTGGAGTGGGGAGGGAGGGAAAGAGAAAGGGAGAATAAAAGAGAGCAGCGTACAGAGCATCAAGAGGCTTGGCTTCTATTTCTGTCTCACCCCGGGAAAAATGCATGACTTTGAGAGAGTAATGTCATTGCATTTTTTCTCATTTCCATTGTCTTGCCCAGTGTTAACTCTTTGGAACAGGAACCCTTTCTTAATGTTTGTAAATAATCTGCCACAATGGGCTATCATTTTTCCTGGGGGCCACAAGGAGTAGGAGGCTAACATAGAGAGAGGAGGTATGTCTGAGAGTATAAGTCAAATATTGTATTCTTAAATATAGAAAATAATGGATAAACAAAATGAATGTAAGCTGTGAGCTTGATATCCTACCAGTTAAAACAAAGTTGTCACCCTCCTAATGACTGTGTCAAGATTTTGTCAATGTATCTCCGTTAAAGCCTTGTTTTCCTGCCAGTAAAGATTGTCCAAGACCTTGCTGTGTCATTGGTTCATTACTATGCACCTAGGCCCACATCACCCCTTGCAGAATAGTCCATGTACCGTCAGGAAGCCTTTCATCCAAGTGCTGACCCTAAATCTAAGGATATCCCTGAATGAATGTGCATTGTATAAACAAACAGGCAAGTCAGAGTTACCATGTGAACCTCAGAGTGGAAAATCTTCCTCAGTGCTGCACCCAAACTGGCCAAGAACGAGACCCGGGATTCCTTAGTCAGCCCAGAGTGCTTATTTAGCCAAATTCCTGGTTTACCTCTTCTAACCTTCTAAGGAGTGACCTGTGAAGAAACTGTATGCGCGTAGACTACTATACAGAAGGAGAGAAGGAAGGCGCACATAAGGCAGGACAAGTTTCAGCAACTTAATTTTCAAAAGACTATTTTCTTTTCTTGTTTAATGAACCCTATCTGGTCAACACTGAGGTACCTCCATATCAGAACAAGGAAGACTTGTCCTTACTTTAAGACACGCAACTGGACTACACTAATTACTAGTAAATGGCAATAGGCGTTTTCAGAGAACCATGTATTTCATGCCTGCTGCCACATCCCCATGCTTCCTCTCCTCCTCCATTTACCTCCGCTCTCTCCCAGATCTCCTCATAACCCTCTAGGGAACAGACAGCACCTTTTCTGACCCGTTCTCAGCCTTGTGTGTGCTGACTGGCAGGATGCTAAGCCAACAGGACAGGTTGCTGCTCTGCTCATGCAACAGCTTTTTCCTTTGTGGGTACTAGTCTGAGTCTCCTCCATCTAAAAAACTTTTTCACAAGGCCCAAGAGCCTCCTCTAATAGCTCAGAAATATCTGCCCCATAATCAAATGCAGTTGCATTTGGAGGAATGGGTACAGATAGATGGCTGAAAGGCTAATATTGTCCCCTAAGCCACATTTCTTTAGAAAATTGTGTTGAAAAAGTATACTCTTAATATTACCATTGGCAACCACAACCTCCTGTCCAAATGACAGGTTGATTAAATCTTAATGCTGCTGTTGCTGCTATGACATACTGGAGAATTCATACTCATTTCTGTATTTGGCCAGACCAACTAGTTTCATTTGAGTGTATTTTGTATAAGTAGCATGTAGAAAAAGCTTGAAAACATTTCATGATTGCTATTATTGGTTGAAAGGAATGTATTTAGTATTAAAATCCATGTAATTGAGACAAAACCTTTTAAAATTTCATCTCAGACTTTTAAGCCACATAATAAACTAATAAATAAATTGAACATAAATCCCAACCACCTGTCTTTTCTTTATTTAACACAGATTAGCAGCTGGCTTGGGCTTTTGTCAAGACTGTGGGAATGAGTTAACGTGTTTAAGACAAGCATTTCCACGGCTGACTTGCAGTGCAAGTTGTCTTCCATAATTCAACAGCCGCATCAACAAAACGAACGCTAGCAAAACAGCATTAGAAAATGCATTCCTCACAAACTGCTGGAGCAAGGAGTCTTCAGGTCAAGGGTCTTAAGAGAAATATGGGCCAACTTAACAGTGCTTCCAAGTGAATCGTTTCACAAGCCACCTGCATGTTCATCACTGAACACAAAATCAAGTTTTTCTGTGAAAAAGCAAGCCTCTCATACATTTTTTTCTTGTTTCACAAAGAATTGCATCATCATGTATCAATAACAGTTAAATAAGAAAGAAAAAAAAAGTTAAATAAAATAAGCCAAGTGGGGTTGTTCAGAAATTTCAATCCTCCCTCCACAGCTTCAAAGTTCAGTCATCTACTCGGGTATCAAACCCTCCCTTTCCTTAATTGTTTCTCAACCAGTCATTTTAATACTTGCTGGTTTTGGCTGGGATACAACATGACTTTCGCATCTAGGAGTAGCACGGAGATGTCATGCATCGCTCACTGTCATCAGCATCTCCTGCTGGCTGGGAGATTGCTACAACGAGTGAGGGTTATAGGAGATTATGGATGATTAGAAACAGGCAAATGTACTCTTAAACTGGGGCAAATTGGAGCGCAGAAAAGTTGATTGTGCTGCCAAGAGGCTTATGGAAATGTCCATGGGGCTATGAAAAAGAACTGAAATAGCCAAAAATATTCAATGTGTCATTAATTTGTGGTGTGTTTATTGTGTATGAAGATGAATTGGGACTGATGCCAAATTTCTGTTTCACTTTGCTTTCAATAGATTTTAGTTCCTTTAAAGAAAAAAAAGAAACATTTTACTCCCTTTCTCTGTCTGATTTTTTAGTTCTGGGACTGTTAGATTCTACTGGTAGTTGAGTATACTATATAGGAGCTGAGCTTTTGCTAGAAAAATCCTCACAACAAAGAATCAGTAAACTGTACATATTTCTCATGTAAAGAAGCAGTCTTGCAGTCCTTACTAACTTGTGCCTCAACGCCGAAACCTGTCCTTCTTCACTCAGTTGCACAGTGCCTGCATACTAATCCCAATTTACTCTTTACCAAGGTAAAGCCCTTTTCAGTCCTGATGGTTTCACTCTTCCAGTCCTTACTGGACTTGGTAGCAAATCTACTCCGAGTATCGTGAGCAGCAAGGTTGGGACCAAGGAGAGTTTTGTATGGTTAAGACTGTCAGACTGGGTGCTCGCTTCTTTTCCCAGTGTTTGTACCCCAGTATTTGACATCAAAAGCTCATGGTGCTCATGAATAAATCAGCAGGAGAAGCAGATGGACAACGTGTCTAACATTCAGACTTTAAGCAGCACGTGATTCCAGGATGTCTGAATTCTGCAACTTTGACTCATTTTGTGCGCTTCCCCTCTGTTTTTTTAATGCATAATTGTCATGAAAGAATTCCCCCGGAAACTAACATGATGCAGAGCTCGTTGCTGAATGAGTGGTCTATTAATTAGACATCTTTAGAAAAAAGGCTGTTCTATGCTCAGCAGATTAAACTGAGCCCTTGAGATATTTGAAGTTTGTTCTGTCACTATCAGATAAACACAACAGAACATGCCGACCTGCAGAGGTTCATGACTAAACTGTTTGCAAGGTTAAAAAGAAAGGGAGAGGAAAAGCCTTGTTAATCTTCTCCATTCCTAATTTTAATAAAAAGTAAATATTTTTGTAAAAACATTTCAAAGGCTTCCACTTTCAGCTATGTGGCAGGTCGAGATTAGGGAAAACCCAAGCACCTCCTAAGGTTAAACACACTATTTGTCTCTGTCTTTCAAACTACATCTGAGTATATTTTGCAGATAAGTTTAGATAGGGTAAAGCTCAAACTCCTTTCCTTTGACTTTTTACCTAGAAATAAACAGCCAGAGGTGCAGTAAGTTCAGAGCAATATTTTCCTCTCATTACAGATATTCTGCTCAGTTCTTAGAACTAATAAAAAGTTTTACTACATGAAGGATAGGACGATTTGAAGCTCCTATTCCATTATGGATAGAATACTTTACAAGTAAAATAAAATTTCTGGAAAATGGCATGTTAGACAATTGGAAAACTTTAAAAGTGCCATTAGATATGCCTTGTTTACCACATTCAGTCATTCAGATTATTAACTCATTTATTAGCCACATGCTTGGATGGTCCCCCTAATGTGGGTGTGGTGGCAATGCAATTAAATTTCATTTTCATTAATAGCATTACAGTTATCTATCAGGCAGGAGAAAATGTATAACACCACATAGAAAAAATAGTATTTACGACTGTTACAAGCAATTGCTTCCAGCCAACACAGGACAAACTCCCAGCAACTCCTCTCTCAGGTCTGATTTTTAAGGTATTCAGACTCATTTTATATTTTAAAGTCTCAGCCTGGGAATAGACTGTAAACATTTGTATCTGTATTGAGTAGTACACACAGATCTCAGCTGCTGTGAACTGGCAAAGGGCCAGCATCATAAAAGAAAACACATTTATTTATAATAATTGACTTTCTGAGCCAGGAAATCTCTTTGATTTCCTTCACTGGTGAGAGAGACTGAAGTACAGGTGAGGGTGGACAGGCAGGTGGGCAGACAGACAAATTTCCCTTATAGCAATCCTGAGAGATGTGCTGGGGGGGAAGGAGGACCCCAGCACGGGCTTCTTCCGTGGAGAGTCACGGGGCTGAGGACCAGCTGCCTCATCTTGCCGTAGGTCCCCGAAAGCCACCCAGCCAGGGACACTCCCAGCGTGGTTACCCTAAAACCACATCAAAGTGGGGCTTATACCACAAAAAGGAAAACAACAGAAGCTACCAAAGACAGTGTTTCCCTGCAGTGGGAAGGGTAGGAATATCTCATCCTGCCTCCCAGCTAGAGGAAGCTCAGCAGCAGCGTTCCCTTCTTTCTGCACGGCACAGCCCGCTCAAGGACCTCAGGAGATGATCTGGCCATAAAAGCCAGGAATGTGGGTAGCAGATGTCGGGGAGCCGAGTGCCCTACAGATGGCTCACACATGGTTTTCACTTCCACGCCCCGGTGCTGTATTGTGGCTGTCTCGCCACTGCATTGTCTCAGCAAATTCAGCGGGTAGGGGGAACAAAGGAGGAACAAAGAAGGAAATATGGCACCCTACAGGTGCAAACCCTGCAGCGAGGGCAAGATTTGAGGGGATTACTACAGAAATCGTGTCAGCTAGTTCAGGCGGAGTATACGCTGCCACAAAGACCGTTTTCTGCAAGGCTTGTTGACCGGCTCTGCAATCAATCCATGGCTTGAGAAAGTGATTCTTTCCCTTGAACATTTATCCAGCGAAATGTTCCTACTGACAGTATCTCAGCCTGGAGTTTCTTTGTGAAGAAAGCATTTGATTGCTACTAGCTTCTGACTAAGACAGTTATGTCTTATTTCCAACCTTTGCGTAAATCTTTTTTCTTCACTACTGTACCTCCAGAGGTATCTTTCTTTTTGCTTTGGGCTCATAGATGGAAATGTCAGATAGATTCAGAACAGCAGTTAATCCCTACTGTAGGAGGAAGCAGACGCCGTGGTCTGGTTTTAGGAAAGCTGAATTTAGGAATAGCTCTTTTCTGAAGCAGTTGGTAAAAGGTTGTGTTCAGTTACCTACAGATACTGTATGGCATTGTCAAGTCATAGGCTGTAGTTAGTTCTATCCTGCCACAGTGCGGTCAGGAAAGATGCCTATTCCTTTCATCCAAAAGTTTAAAATTAAAAGCTATTTGTCACCAACATGACAGCTGTGTTTCTTCCTGAATGGAAAATAAAAGTTGAGTGTGCATTTTTTAAAACTTCATATAAATCTATATGAACTCCTGGCAGGGAAAATAATCTTGTGTGTATGTCAGCATTCCACAGCAGGGTTTTAACAAAGATCACATGTTGCACATTGGAAAGCCGAAGCACAGAAACATTGCCGTTAAAACCAAAACCCCTGCATATCTGAATAACACAGCCTAAAAACTATTAATCTGAACAGCTGTCCTGTGCATGGTAGGCAATAAAGGACAAGCTCACTCAAACAAAGCATAAAAAAGAAAACCTGCTACAAGAATAGGCTTAACTAAACAGAATTTCATCCATTTTTTTCCACAGCATATATTGTTCCTTGATCACAGTAAACAGATTCTTCCATAACTTTTCCCTTCTTGCTTTCTTAAGGTCTGACTGTAGGAAGAGTTTAATACAGTGCAATCCTAATGCTCAACTTCAGAATTAATTAGTTATAGAAAATGGGAAATAAAAAGCAAAATTACCCGTTGTAATTGGCCTATGAAGAATTTTTAGCCTGGTCATTATTTGATTCAGAATCACAGAATACACTTTCCAGAGCATGTGATTATGTGATATGCTCTTGTATCGTATCAGTAAGAAATTATATTGTTTGATGATCCTAAGGATTTTTTTTTTTTGCAAAGATTGGACTATGTGCTAGCGTGATGCAGAGAGAGAACGGTAATTAAAACATTTATTTTGTTTTTCTTATCAGTTGTGAAATGTACTGAGAGCTTTGGTATTTGAGCTTCCATATTTGTTGGCAGGAGAGGAAGAGCAGGGGCAGTGGCTATGCATGTTTGTTCAAAATGCCCTCCAAATAGTCTTTTGCCCTATTCTGATGGGTTCTGACAGTAATTCAATTTACCGATCTATACCCTTCAGCCAATTAGTGCCTGTTCTAGCAATAAGTAGATGCTGTAATGTGCATACTGGACTGTTAGGATTGGATCTGACAGCATGGATATTAAGAAAGAGCAAATTCACAGCTATGATCACAGCTATAATTCATTCCATATTCCAGTTTTTCGTTATTGTGTTTTATTTGCCCATAAAACACAAAAAGCTGAAAAAGGTCAAAATACTTATTCTCTGCCCTTCTCAGGGTAAGAGGTACAAGTCTGCTCATAGGCTGGATGGTCTGGCAAAACAAGTGACCCACATACTAGGATCTGGCACATTTATCCCTTGCAGCAGCAAATTTCAAGTTAGTCAAAAGCTCTTGGCTTCAATTTCCCTGCTTTTAGGAGATCATTTATAGTTTGTGACTTGCGCTGGTGCAATGCTGTATGAAAGTATAAGATTACAAAGCCGAATTTTAAAAAATGCAGTTATATAAGGACATGGTTAAATTCTGAAAGCTTTACTCATTGTTTAGCCTCGATTAATTAAGAGAGAGTTCTGACAGAATAAAATCTCTGTAAGGATTTGGGGATTTATGCTCTGAGTGTCTTCTCCCAAATTTCTCTAAATATCTTTTATTCATGTTTGGATACTTAGTGAACATCTGTGTTTGGAGGTTTGTTTTGGTCAAAAGAAGAGGATTTTTTTTAAGCACAGTTAAACGTAAGTAGTTTAGAGATAAATAACATTCCTGCTCGGTTAAAATACTCTTCTATTGCTTCTGTACGTGACTTGGCCCAGGGCTGATTATTCTTCTCCCTGCATCACAGAAGTGTGCAGCAGATATTTTATGGCTGCTTAGAACTGGCAAAAAAGGCAAAGGGTGGGGAAGAAAAGACAAAAAACATCTTTTGGTGACTTGGCCCTCGAGGGTTTGTCTGGAGAATGAAGGAGACTTGGAAGTCCTTTGAGGGGATCCACACACTATATGAAGAAACCCTGTGCTGGTTAATTATTTAGTAGAGTTAGAGCCACACTTAAGCCAACAATAAAAGTAATGCCACTCAAAGGAGCAGAGGCTTTATAAACAGCTATGTTTGGGACGAGGCTTGCTTTAAACAGACAGGTAGAAGGGGAATAAGCAAACAAGTAGATGACCAAGCTCTGCTTAGACCTAGATATAAGATTTGCTACAAATCAAACCTAGGGGATACACATTTTCGAAGGAAAAATAGTCGGCCTCAACAAAAGATAGGAAAGTCATGTCAGTCCCACATGGAATTTCATTGGTTAGTGAAACAGGATGAACATTAGCATGCCAAGTAGGACATCCATACTATAGCACACTGTTCTGGGCATTGGCAAAAAAAAAAAAAAAAAAAAA